>CAIGRS010202506.1:0-36151 GCA_903798395.1 Fraxinus floribunda | reverse complement strand
ATGATATTCAATGTTATTATTAACCTTAATTATTGAGATTTGATTTTATCATATAAATTTTTTCCCTTAATAGCATGTTTTGTCCTAGATTGATTTTATTTCCTTACACAACACATTCGGCATGTAATGTACACCAATGTAATGTATATTCAATAATGAAAATCAATTCATTCCATATCAATTCTAACAGTTATTGGTACTTAGAAAATATTTCTCGGTCTATATGGCAAGAGGAATCATTGTTACATAGAAAGTTGTTAACAGTAGGCTACTGGATAACATAATTCAAACAGAAATCATCCGTTCAAGGTCCTACTTGCTACAAAATCATAAGCTTAAGACTCAATTATTACAAACTGAGATTAGTGACCTACTCACTATATTCACATAAATTAAGCACCCAATTCCCCAACAGTAAACATTCAAAATCCAAATCCTAAGCAAAACGGTCAAACCAATTCCCAACATCCCCACGTGGGCCCATCCTACCCCACCCCCTACATTTGGAATTTGAATTCTCATCCTCGCCAAATAGCCGTTACTACCATTTTAACCTTTTCTGTATGGACAATTATTATATGTTTTTTTTTTCAAAGAAATTCAAGAAACAGCTTTCCAATTAATTTGCCCTTTCTTGAAAATTTCTAAAACGCAATTTATTTTGCTTTGCCTACTCGCTTATTTCTTGAACTATGCGACCACTTGACGCTCTACAAGGCAGCTTTCACCAAGAAACTTTCCATCCTCACTCTCTTCTCTCTAAAATTCAGTCATTTTCTCTCTCTTTCTCTCTCTCTGTCTCTCCGTATATATATACACACACACACATATGCATATCTTGAATGTAATAGCTTTTGTTACTGAGTTTTGAAGATCATGATTTGAAGTGGTTCATGTAAGTTCTTTTGAAATTAAAAGAAGAGGTGTTATTTTCTTGGGTTTTTAATGATTTTTGTGAAGAAGATTTGTACCATTTTAACTGTGTTTGTCTTTAGATTTTTTGAAGGGGTTACTGTAAATCACTGACCCTTTATGTGGTTTTATTTGGTTCTTGGAATAATGTAGAGTGTGGATTAGCTTGATTTTTACATTTAATGTGATTTTTGGTTGTGGATAAAGTACTGAAATAACGGAGAGATTTGAAAAGCTAGCCTTGATGTTTTACACATTTATGTGATTTTCTTGATTTGATGTTAATTAGTCGATTTTTAAACCCTCTGTGCTTTTATTGATCGAAACACATTTATGGATCCAACCGTTATCGTACTTTTATTGATCGAAATGTGGATTGAAGTGGTGCATCAGTATAGAGATATGGAAATCAAGCTGATGATAAAAAAATCATTGATTTAAAGCTATTATGTTTTTTTAAATAAAAACTCAGATGGCCTCATTGAATTTCACATGGATATTAGGTGTAGAAGCATTGCTTGTCTTTGCAGCGACTTCTGTGGTTTGTGAATATAGAGTTGTCACGACAAAGTCAGTATCTAGATATGGGGATGGAGAAACAAGGTTCGAAAAGTGGAAGTGGCTTCTTCCAGATGTTTGATTGGAATGCAAAATCTCGAAAGAAATTGTTTTCCAGCAAGTCTGATTTACCAGGTATGATTCTGAAATTAGTGATATGGATTGATTTAAATGATAAGATTGTGTGTTTGAGCATTAATATTAATAGGATTTACTTGTTGGCTTGATAAATATTGTTCTCTTTGGCCTTTTATAGAGCAATCGAAACAGAAAAAGATATGTGACAGAAGTTCGCCAATGACTCAGCTTCATGTGGTGAGAACACACTCGTTTTATCTATTTCACCGTTTAATGGGTTATTACTATTTGATGTGGTGATTAGCAATTTAGTCTATTTTGTTTCCATTATTTTCGATATGAACTCACACACCGTTTGTATATATCCAGTTGGACGAGGATGAAATGATAACTGGCTCAAGTTTTAGAGGTAGTAGTGACTATAGCCGTGCTTCATCTGTCACTGATGAAGATTTTTTTGGAACCAAGGCTCCCGGGGTTGTTGCAAGGCTTATGGGATTGGATTCCATGCCAACAGCCAATTTCTCCGAGCCCTACTCTTCTCCATTTCTCGATTCACAATCTCTCCGTGATGCTGGTTACCATCCGAAAAATCTTGAATGTTCTCAAACTAGCCAAATTGTGCACTCCAGCAGACACAAGGAGCTGGCTTCTGTTAGGAATTTTATGGTGCAAAACCAGAAACAAGTAAACAGACCAATGGAGAAGTTTCAAACTGAAATTTTGCCTCCTAAATCGGCTAAATCCATCCCAATCACCCATCACAAACTTTTATCTCCGATCAAAAGTGCCAATTTTATCCCTTCTAATGATGCTGCTTACATCATGGAAGCAGCTGCAAGAATTATAGAGCCAGGACCTCAAGCTAACAGAAAATCAAAATTGCCTCGGGTGGGGTCATTATCAGTTCCCTTACAAGTAAAGAATTTGAAAGAAAAGGTTCAATCGGCTCAGAGTTCATCAAAGTTGTCTGAGGCTTCTCGAAAGCCAGGTGAAACTAATTTTGCCAAGTATTTTAAGGCACAATCTATGGACACAACATCAGTCACTGTCTATACAGGTTCTGAAGAATGTTCCACTGACCTTAAAAATAAAGGAAAATCCATTTCACTTGCACTACAGGCGAAGGCCAATGTTCAGAAACGAGAAGGCTTAAACTCGGGCAGTAGCAGAAGTTTGGTCCATAAAGAACATAGTGTGTTCAATTCCAACCAGCCGTTCAAAATCCAACAAAATATGCAGAAGATTAAGCATAAGAAACCATCTACACAAAGTGGTTCAAGTGTGCTCCGACAGAACAATCAGAAACAGAATTGTGTTAATACGGACAATGGAAAATTACATTCAAAATCCTTTGCTTCCAACTTACAGGACGGGAAAGCTCTCAGTGGAGATTCCTCTTCAGTAAGGCAAAAGAACTCTAGTAAAACCTCGGGAAACTCTAAGTTCAGTACCAGGAGATCCGGTTCAGACACAAGAGATGATAAAAGGGCAGTATCTTGTTCTGGTTCAGAAAGAGTCTCTCATAAGAAAAGATCTGTAGATGGGAATTACCAATATATGAAAAACCAGGCGGCTTATAACGCGCTGATGGATAAAAATCAGAAACTGATTCAGTCCAATGCTTTAATGGATCGGCAAAGTCGATGGGATCAAGATAACAAAATTAACGGAACTGATGTTGTTTCTTTTACGTTCACTACTCCTATGAAAGGAGCTTGCAGTGAGAGGACCAGAGAAACTCGGGAACAAAGTGATGATGACTTTTCTGAGAGTACTCAAACTAAAAGGATGTTATTGAGCTCGGATGGTATGAATAAGTTCTCTTTCCCTAGAAATAATGTGAATGGAGGTGACACATTGAGCACTCTCTTGGAGCAAAAGTTCAAAGAATTGACTTGTGGAGTAGAGTTTTCCGAACACAAAGTAGCGACAATGGGTAGTTCTGCATCAATTTTTCAAGATCCAATGCCCGGTCTGAATAACTTAAGAACCTCAACAGTTTCACATGACAACAGGACCAAAGACGGTGTGATAGGCCTAGGTGGGCCGAGATTTTCTTTGATGAATGGACTTGGCAACGGGATTGAAACCAAAATGTTGCTGGATTGCCGGCTCCCAAGTCCAGTTTCAGTTCTTGATCATTCTGAAAGTTTCGATTCTTCGGACACTGCAGGAAGTAGTTCAGGAGGTAATGTAATATTTTTGAGCTGTTTGGATGTTCTTAAACTTGCTTGTTCTAAGTTGCTACTTTTGCCTAACGTGATTAATGAAACTTTCTTTCTGAAAAGTAACTTTTGAGCTCAGTTAAAAGAAAATAACTCTTAAAATTGCTTCTTACCCCATCTTTTTTTCAATTTGGATTTTTTGTGTTCCCAATGTTTGAATCTTGAAATAACTGAATGGTTATATCAATTCCAGGTGGCAAGCAGTATTCATCTGTTCAAGATCAAGAAGTGCTTGGTATGTATTCTTTGAAGAAGTTACAATTACTTGAAGGTGATGCTGAGTTATCAGACTCGGCTTATTTGACTTCTGCTGGAACTCGAGCAATAAAACACGTGACTCCTACTTCTTTTGCCATTGATTCTGGGAAGTCTAAAGGATGGGAACTAGAATATGTGAAGGAAATATTATGCAACATAGAGTTGATGTTTAAGGATTACGCGCTGGGAAGGGCTCATGAGATCATAAACCCTCATCTTTTTAATCAATTAGAGAGTCGAAAATGGTGTTTCAACGGTCATGGACTTGAAGCAAAAATAAGCAGAAAGGCTTTGTTTGATTGTGTGACTGAATGTTTGAACTCAAGATGCAGACATTATGTAAGTGGGGGATGTAAAATGTGGACAAACGGTCTCTCAGTCGTCAGAAGAAAGGATAGGTTAGCTGACGAAGTGTATAATGAAATTTCGAGTTGGAATTGCATGAAAGATTATATGGTAGACGAACTTGTTGATGAGGACATGAGTAGCAAACAAGGAAGATGGCTCGATTTTGATATCGAAGCATTTGAACTTGGAAAAGTGATAGAGGATCGGATTCTTACTTCATTATTAGATGAAGTGGTTGATGACATTTTGGTATTGTAATGGCTATCAACAAAATTTTACTTCACCATTACAACTTACCTTTGTCTTATCTCGTAAAGTCTTATGGTTTGTTTGGTAGATGAATTATACAACACTCGACAATATTAAGGAAGAAAAAGAAGTTAAAATATTATCTATTATACTGTTCAGTTTTAAGGACCACCAAACAAGCCATTATTTATTTTGGATTTGATATTTTTCCAATACTATTTTCTATCTTCTTGATGTGATTCATGAAAATAAGCAGTATACTTCAATAATAGAGCATTCTGTATTCTGAAGGATTTTTTTATTTTTTTTTTTTGGGTATCACTCTTTCTCATAGTTGCTCAACACAATATGCTAAAACCTGCTTAATTGTGAGAATATCTTCAAGATAATTTTGGTCTTGTTTTTTTCAGCCATATTTGCCTAAGCCTTAGAAATGTAAAGTTGCTTTTTTTAAGTAACTTCTGATCTTCAAATATATTTGGATAATCTTTATTTATTTATTTTTTTGGAATTTTATGCTAAAAAGTTATTTTAAAAGTAAATTTTACTGACTTTGCAAAGCCTAACTTTCGAAAAATAACATAATACTTGGTAGAAAATCATATTGATTGTAGCAATAAATAATGGTTGAGACAGCAAAATATTCCACAAGGACCATAACAAATAATAGGTTGGTGTAACTAAGAAAATTGAAGTTAAGTTTCAGTTGAACGGTTTTAACTGCTGTTTTTTAACCATACTAGCAGAGACAGTAGAAACACTAAAAATAAACCTGGAATTGTTTATAAATTACTTATAAGCAATAGCAACGTAAGTATGAAAAAAATACATATAATCATTTATCCTAATAGACGACAACAAAAGCAACGTTAAAAAAAGGCTCCCCACGCCATAAACATTGGCAGAAGCCCGTATATAACAGGTTTAGAGAGTGTACGTGCGCTATTCTCTTCTACTTGGAGGTGCTCAGCCACACTGAAGTCACCTGCAGAAAACAACTTATTACAACAATCCATAATGTAATGAACAAAACAATGTCCTGTAGAGTATTACCTCGTTTAGGACCATAACTACATCCTGTCTCGATAGTTTCTCGTACTACACTTAGCGTAGCCTTGTTGTAGAATTCAAAGTGTTTCATGATGCCGTCTAAACAGTCTAGCACATGGTGTGTCTCAGTTAGGCACGGTCCTTTGCAGTACTGATCCGTGTATTCGTGTGGAACATTGAGTTCTCCACTTTGGCTTAATCTATAAGCTTCGTCGCAGCTACTGTAAATCTGCATATGTTTAGATCACAGAGAGACGATAAATGACATCTCAAACTGTTTGTGATGATACATGGAAGCATATATGAAAAACGAGAAAAACACAGAATTCACGAACAACCTTCTAGTTTCTATTGATTCGCTCGTGAATACAAATAAATAGGCATTACAGACCCATATATTAACATAAAATACTGAGAAATTGGACATAATAAATATTATAATGTAAAAGGAAAATCATGAAACGGAGATAAGAATACTTGAATCACAACGTAACTAAAAACAATATCTAATTTTAGTTGGTGGGCTGCACAAGTGGTTCAGTCGTAGCCCGTAAGCCCTTCAGGAGGTTGGTGAGGATGAAGGCGACTATTACTTACATAATTATCATGGAAACATTCGAGGGCTTTGTCGACAATGTTAGCCGGATTGGTGTTTATTATCCCGGCTTGCGGGAAATACTGATCATTTTCTCCTTCATCTTCTGGTTTAGCCAAGAATTCCTTTGCAATTACGCCAGCAGCCCCTAAATGAGGATGATCTTCGTATGCTTTACCTGTCAAAGGTAGCAATAGAAACATCAACAACGATGAATAAAAAACTTATTCCTGAAAAAACAATTAATAGCATAATTAGTAGGAACGATTGGATAGCACATGACGATGCCTGAATCCTTACCTAATTTCAACAACGAAACAAAGATGTACACCAAAACTGTAGCCAAAAACCAACTCTTCGAGGTTACTGAGAATGCCATTAAACTCAGATTGAACAGACAGAAGGGACAGATTTAGGCTGCATGCTATTTACATCTATATATACAAATATAGATGTCCCTTTTAACAGATGACTTGTAATTTTCTAGAATCGGCAAGATTCTCAAAAGCAGAACTAATGCCAATAAATTAGAATGATACATTGTTCTAGTGATTGACAATCTTATAGAAGAAGATAGCTAATCAAAAATAGACTATAGGTAAATTATGGTTAAAATTGGATAAAAATTGAGGTGACTAAGAAAGGAGGTTGGACAAATCTTACCAATTTATGCAGACTTTTGTGTATGGAGAGCTAGAAATCAAACCTACAATCGCAAAACTTCCAGAATAAGTAATATTTTTCCAGCCTTATTTCTCATCAAGAAGCAACTTCTTATAGACAACGAGTGATATTATTAATCGGAAAATGGGCATCGTACGGGATTTTAGCACCCACTATCATTTCCAATACGGCATACTAAACATGCACTATAGTTCCCTTGGTTCACACCCCGTGACACAATTCAAACGTCTGACCTGTAATTGTAAATACCGTGATCTGTGCAAACACTAATATTCAGGAAAGAAACAGTAGCAAAAGGGGCTCTTTGTGAGCGAAAGCTTTTACTTTAGCACCGAGTTATTTCCAATTTCTTTCCAGTCTAAGCAACAGATGCCGTTAAAGACACTTTATATTCTGGGAAATTTAACCAAGATTCAATTCAGTGTAGTAAGCATACACTATAATTAGACAAATGTTCGAGGAAAATTACATCAGAAACAACTAACTTAATTTCCTTCTCTAAATGTTATTGAGTTTAAAACGAAAGTTAACTATCGTTGCACAAATCTTCCCCAGAATGGCGTCACAGTAGGAAATCTAAACCCCTAAGATGACACGCAAACTTTATATCTAACCAATTGAAAACCGAAACCGTTATCCGCACGCATCCTCCATGATTGTATTCCTTAATGCTGACCGACAGTATTGCATCTGGACGACAGTTTGCTCCAGCATCTGCATTAAGCCTTCTAAGCTAGATTTGCATCTCGATCCCTGAGCAGAATTCCCGACTGCTCTCTTTTTCACCAGTTCAAATGAGTCTCTTTAAGAATGGCTGTTCTTATCAACCATGTACAAAGAGAGACCTTCTCTTCACAACTTCTTGTCCAGTTAATTACACAGACAAGAACAGCAGCTTTGGAGACATTCCTGATGCCCAGAAAGCTGTTAAAATACAGCACAAATGTCAAAAACAGAACCAATTACTTTGAAATGTCTTCGACTAAATAAACTCACAAACCCAGCATCTGTTAATTTCATAAATAAATGAAAACAAGCATTTTCAAGATTATATATTTTAGATTAAACAAAAACATGAAAAGTGTCTTGCTTCGGAATTATTTATTAAAACACTTCTGCTTCAGTCTCATCAATAAAGACAGTAGTTTTGAGATAGATATATAATTCATGATCTAATTGTAGGAAACAAATCCATCATGATATCCCCTTAATAAAAAGCCTTTTGGTGATGGATGATGATACTATGAACATAAGCAAACTTTTTTTCACGCATATGAGACGAATGATAAGTATCTGGAAAACAGCAGAACTGCAAGTTCATCATTCTACAAAACATTGCAATGCGTACTAATCATTATATGAATTAGAAACAATTATCACAAACTTTTAATGTGATGAAGAAGTCATAACAAGCCCCATGAAATAATGCTCAAAGTTGATAACTCAGTAAGCCATTAACTTCGCATCCATTAATATCCCTAACATTTCTTTCATAACAAGAGTGGGAAAATCTAGTAACAGTTGACAAGTTTTGAGTTAAAATAATTGGATACCTTGTAAAGAAACATCAAATGTCAAACTATGATACACGGACAACTAATAATACTAGTTACAGGTAAGAGTATTGCATCCATGACTGAACACAGGTTATGCAAGCATGAATATAAGATGGAATACTACTTGTCAAGATGCAAAATTACGAACCTACAATTTCAACAGTATGGGACGTAAACTGCATCCATGTAATTAGTATCCATATCTGCATTCAAAGCCGGAAGCTTCACAAAGCAATCCAAACTTGTGTGTCATCTATAATCTCCCACCACAGTAGCACGCAACTAAACAGGACAAGGTTTTAACACTATTCCCTTCTCTTTGTATTTTAACCATATACTTCGGGCTTCTTTGACTCTGCCCGACTTAATCAAGGCATCAATGTATAAGTTACATAAATAAGCATCAGGGATGCACCCATTTGCTTCAATTGAGATGAACAACTCTTTAGCTTCACGATATCTTCCGGATCCACACAATGCTTTGATAAAAGCAATGTAAGTAAAATTATCAGGATGCAAATCCAGTGTCAACATGGTTGCAAGAAGCCTTTGCGCCTTCTCAACTTTATCCATTCTACAAAAACTTAGAATTAGAGCATTAAAGGAGTAAATGTCAGGCTGAATTCCTTTGTCTTGCATCTTTCTCAATAGTTCCATTGCTTTAGAAACATCCCCAGCAATGCACAGTGAGCGAATTAAAATATTATATGTAATAGCATTTGGAGTTACTCCCCACTCTACCATTTCTGAGAAACAATCAAAAGCATCAATAATCTGGTTCACTTGGCAAAGGCCATTGATTATTGAATTAAAAGTGAAAATATCCGGTTTAAAGTCATCCCTTATGAGCATCAGCAGCAACTCTCGTGCCTTGACTACATTTCGAACCTTGCAATGCCCCGCAATAAGGGTATTATAAGTAACAAGATTGGGGAGAATATCTCTTTGGCACATCCTTGTGAAAGTTTCTGATGCTCTGTTCATCATTTTGGTCTTGCAGAGACAATCAATCACCATGTTATATGAGAATACGTTTACAACAAATCCATCCTCGAGAACCAGACTTAAATATTTATTTCCAGCCCCTTCTCTTCCTGATTTGTAAAGAGCCTCGACAAGAGCAAGAGTAGCATTGAAATCCACCTTCATACCTTGCTTAAGAAAATAATCAAATATCTGACAAGTTTCGTCAAGATCCAATCCCTTAATAAAACAGGTAATTGCAATGTTAAATGTTGAACTATCAGGATTATAACCTCGTTCTGCACCCTTTTTTAAAAATACAGCTGCATCTCTCGGCAAAGAATTATTAAGAAGGCAATAAAGTACAGTATCATAAACCACATTAGGCAAATTAGGCTTCATATCTACCCATCTCGATAACAACTCCAGTGCTTTGTGAGCAGGCACAGAACGAAAAACCCCATTCACAAGTGATCTATATGTTGCATCATTCGGTTTGACATTCCTTTTCTTCATTCTATCAAGAAGCCCAAATGCCTCGTCTATTCTTTTGGCATTGCAATAGCCATCTATTAAGATAGTATACGTGAACACGTTGGGTGAGTATTTTAACCCCTCCATTTGTTTCACCAAGCGAAGAGCCTCATCTACCACACCAATCTTACAGACTCCATGGATGAGGATATTATATGTAAATCTATCTGGAACACAAGCATCCACCTGCATTTGCTGAAATTTAAGGTAAGCCAAGTCAAGAGAATTGGACTTCACTAATGCATCGATCACCGCATTATACAACCTCGTACTAGGAGTAAGGCCCAGATAAGAAATCTGCTCAAAAATCTCAATACAATACTTTGCTAAACCCAACCTCCCCCAACTACCAAGCAGAATACAGAGAAAATCCTGAGTAATTTTACACCCAGAGTTTCTAATGTCCTCAATCAATTCAGCCGACAACAAAACCGGGCCTTTCCTATAAAGGACATTGCCTAAAGCACCATGAATCAGATTGTTCTTAGCAAATTGAGGGCATATATTCGAAACCCAAATATAAAATCTCAAAAGGTGTAGTGGGTTTTCTTGATTTTGCAGAATGCTAAGAATAATCCGAGTATTCAAACTGGCCACTTTGTCCTTAAGCTCATGGTTTAGAAGCAAAAACCAATCTTTTCTTGATAGAACTTCAGCAAGGTATTGATGATCAAAGAGTTTTCCATCAAATTTATTTATATTACTATAAATGTGAGTTCGTGAAACTGAAATTGATTTAAAGTTCGAGTCTTTGAATTGAGGCTCACCTGTAGAAGTGGCTTCAAATTTGTAGATACTACTGGGTTTTTGACCAAGAATATTCGAAGAGCTGAAATTTGAGGGTTTCGAATTTTGAGGTTGTTTCTGTTTGTGAATTTGAAGGTTTAGAGTTGCAGGTGAAGCCCTAGATGCCAAAGATGAAAACTTTCTCATAGTCTCTCATCAGCCCTTTGTCAATTGAGGTTTGCAGTCTGTTCTTTTATACGATATATAACTTGGTATTCCCACTTCATGTTTGCCCGCTTGCGCTTGAAAATTTCTTAAACTTTAAGGAATTATGCTAATTGTACATTATTTGTGTACAACTTGACATTTGAATAGGTGGTAAACTTTAGATCATTGATTGTTTTAAGTATTTGAACAATCAATTGTAAAATTATGTGCTCCATGGTACAATGTAAAATAAAATGTACTAAAAAAACCAAAAGTCTTGTATTTATAGGAAAAAATTAGGTCTGCAAGGGAATAATAATAATAACTAGGGTTGTAAAGGGTATAATTGCCTTTCAATATTTATATGCTTTTGTTGAATGATACATTACAAAATATATATCTTGTTAAAACATTGTCAACAAAACTCAATAGAGTTAAGGAAAAATAGTACAGTTGTTTTCACTAATTTCAATAAATGAAAATTCTTGTATTGAGAGTCTGTTTGGTAAAGATTAAAATCGGATTAAAATTGAAAAACCAGTCGGTTGACTTTTATTAGACGGATGTGACCCAATAACGTTCATATTTTCAATTTTAATCGGATTTTAAGCTCTGAGTCAGCTATGTCTTGTACGTCAATGTCTTCAATATTGTAATTCTGGTTAAACATGTTTTCTTGTTGTCTTGTCATAACATTCAAGCAATATCGTCTTCATCGATGATGTTTATTGATCATTGTTTGTCTTTAGTCACATGATGATCATTTGAAAAATAGATTGTCTTATTGCTCTCTTCGGGAGTCGTACAAAATTTATAACATATAAAGGTATTATTTTGAAGGTAGATGTCTTGTAAATTATGGATATCATTACACAACAAATATATCTCGTTAAAATCTTATTAGGAAAAATTCTATTGAAAAAATCTTAATGAAGGAAAAAAGTATAATATTCCTTTGAATACGTCACAAAAGTTGTCTCATTGAAATCCTTACTAGAAAAATCCTAAGGGACAAAATCTTGGTTAAGGAAAAAATAGTACAACGCGTATTTACTCTCCATCACGATA
The DNA here is from genome assembly GCA_903798395.1 of Fraxinus floribunda. Lineage (NCBI taxonomy): Eukaryota > Viridiplantae > Streptophyta > Magnoliopsida > Lamiales > Oleaceae > Fraxinus > Fraxinus floribunda. Next base: position 24,137 of record CAIGRS010202506.1, on the reverse strand, counting down.
ATATCATTTGAATTATATGCTTCAGGCATATTAAATATTTTAAGGATAACATTAATAGTCATACCATATGAATTGGTTATAATCACATTTATTGTCAATAGTGTTAAACCATTTATCGCCATCACAACTTAAAATGTTGAGATTTAGACTCATTAGTATTAATAATACACACACTGTCTTAATTTTATAATCTCAAAATTATGCTCATAACTTAAAATTTGAACAATAATTTTACAAACTTAAGGTTGCAAACATTATACAATCGTTTAGTAGATGTATTATATCTATTAGATACAAATGATGTTTTGATGGTCAACATGAAGGTTAACGGACCTCAAATATCATCCTAATTAAATTTCATAAATATAGGGAATTCATCTCTATTTAGTTAGTGATGATTAATTAACACTTCTCAACAAATAAAACAATCATCATATAGGAATTTATTGTATTGAAAAATCTTTTGGTTCTTAGTTTAATGCCCTCAATATTTTTTTTCACGTCATTATTGATCCAGAATGATCTGATTGGTCATGTTAAATAATAAATTCAAATTGAACTTCTAGTTCAATATAAGATGTAGTTCAATTATATTAATTATCACACTGACTTTAGAAACTTTAAAAGTTTCTCTCATAATTAGTGAGGAATAAAATACTAACTTAAAATTTTGTCTTCTCTATATAATTTATATTGACTCTTCTAAAAATTTCATAAATTCTCATAAAATATATATAAAAAAATCAATATTCTTCAAGAACGATCGTAATTGATTTGCCTTATATTGTCTTCTTCAAAAAAAATAAAACAATGTTCTTTTGAAGTATTGATTTGTATAAATTAATTCAAATAATTCTACAATATTTTTCTGAAATATTTAAATATTAGAATCGTGTTTTATTCCAAAATAACAACCGATTACTCTTCTAGTATATTAATTGAATATAAAAGTATGCTTCTTTTAGAGCAACATGTCAACATTCTTTTGAAGTATTAAAATTGTAATGATATGCTCTTCTGGAGAAATTAATATTATTCGAAACATGTGCTATTTCGAGAGTACGATAAAATATTATTATTATCATCATTTTTTTTGTTTGAAAAACGATTTTAATATTTCTTTCTTCAAGAGCAATTGGTAAATATTCTGTTGGAATATTGAAATTATAATATCATGCTCTTTTGGAACAATTAATATTATAAAATGTTGTGCTATTTCAAAAGCACCAACAAACTATATATTGTTTAGAAAACATGAACTATTCAAGAGTATGTTTTTCTAACAAAATGTTATATTTATAGAGTTGTGCCTCTTTAAGAACAACTACATAATAGATTTTTAATTTAAAATTTATAAAAGAAGATATGATAATTGATTGGATTTGTAAACGACGAACATCCGTTTAATGTATTAATTGATGAAATAGTTTAATTGATATAATTTAATAATGGCCAACATAAGTTAAATTATCTAAATAATCATAAAGGCGAATAGAAAAAAAAAAAAAAAAGATTTAGAGTTAAAGTGATGAATAACAACGAAAAAGGGGATTAAACAATGAAGTAAAATAATTTCGGTACTTTAGATGATATAATAATTTTGGGCCACCATTCTTAATTTAAAAGAAAACTTATTCACGTGTCATCCACAAATAAACATATAATTTACAACAATAAGTAAAATTTAAAAGAGTAACGTTATTCATCTCCAGTAGGGTAAATTATATTTGTAACCCCACTGGGAATGAATATCATTACTCAATTTAAAATTGTTATTCATTTACTTACAACTTTCCTTTTAGCCGTAGGCAAATATGTGTCAACAAAAATGAAACCCTCTTTTTTCTCCCCAAATTTGATTTATTTTTTAACTTTTTTTTTTCGTAGGAAGTAGTGAAATTCTTATTGCATAGATTAAGAATTTAAAGAGTTATCGTTAAGGATAATCTGTTGCATTATTTAGCTCGATTAATTAAGGAAGGATGACTATTTTTGAAAATAAAGTCTACACAGAGTAATTCGTCCACTCTTCAAACTTTTGATTAATTATACAAACCATAATGTTGTCCTAAATAAAACACCTTAGGCTTAGGAGCTGCCGGAGTTGTCTGTGCAAGCAGGCTTTCGAGGTGGTAGTTGCTGGTGTGGTGTTCTCTGCATAATATATATCAAGTTTGTTAATTTCATCGATCGAACAAAAAACTCATACGTCTATGTATTATAAAAAGTAATATTACATCACTTTAGATATTTAATTTATGAACTTAACTAAAAAAGGATTATCAACACAAAATGTTCATACGCTTGAAGTTCATTTTGAAACCATCTCAAACTTGTATTATTTATTTATTATTATTAATCCTATATGTACATTTCATTGTGGAAATCATCATTTTGAACCATAATCCCAATTTTATTTTTTATTTTTTTTTTAAAAAAAGAACAAACGAGTCCTAAACAAATTATGAAAAAATTAAAATTTTTTGTTTATAAAAAAAATTGAAAATAAACAACTAATTGCAATCATGCTCTCAAGTTTTTGCACAATGAATTTCAAACGTAAGAACTTTTTTTTGCTAATAATCCACCAAAAAAAATTGCATTACCTGTAATTTTGGTTGTAATGTCTCTATGGCCACCATTGATTGTTGATCAACTCCTGCACCTTGCTGATAATTTAAACCAGGTGTTATACTTGAATGGGTGCATTTTTTAATATTTACAGATTTTTAGTCTTTTCTATCATTCAAATTGTAAATAGTGAGAGATTAAACTATCGCGGCTTGCTGGTACTGCATTTCATCAAGTCAGTGGAGTCTCATTTAAGATCGAAAAATGAAATGGTTAGTTACTTAAAAAGTCTGTAAACTATTTTTTTACCTTAATTGTTTGATGAGTATTTTGTGTTCTTCACAAATAGTGAAAAATCTAATAAACATTCATGAAGTATTAAAACGGTTAATACTACCTATAAAAGTGAACTGTAAAAATTTGATAACTCATTCTTTATTATAAGAGTGTGCCTTCAAAATCGTTGCAATTAATTTAGTAAATCATTGCTATTATTTATTAAAAGAATTTGTACGAGAACGAAAACTAATTTGTGTATTCAAATTATGAATATGTTTTGTTTGTTAGTTATGATTTTTTAGATCTCGATGATTGAAATTTGAACTTCCTGAATGCTTGATGTTTATTTTTTTATTTATGTATATATTAATAACTTATATGATGAGAATATGAAAATTTAAGAAATGAAACTAGAACCGAACCAAACAAAATAAGAACCGAACGGTTCGGTTCGATTTCATATCTTTAAAAAAATTATTTGGTTCTATTATCAGAAAGATCATTGGTTCATAGTTCGGTTCAGTTCTCTTGGAATCGGAACCAAATAGAACCATGTACACCCATAGTAAAATGTGTATTCACTTAAAAAATAAAGAAGAAATAATTATTAGAGGATTGTCTCTTTTGCTTACACGTGTAATTTTATTACTTATTTCACAATAAAATGGTAAAATGATTGGATTAATACCTTGCATAAAGCCCAATCTGCCGAGTCAAAGAAGGCACGCTCATGATCCTGCATTCATAAATTAAACCGTTTAATAGATACTATTATAAGCTATTTATTTCAAATTGAGAACAATTAATCATTAATAAACGTGTCAAAATACTATTTTAATTTTGACTTTCTTTTTTTGTTTCGACATCATAAGCTATTTGTTTTAATTCGAGAACAATTAATCATTAATAAATGTGTCGAAATAGACCGACATGCTTTAGTAATTTCTGGACTGATCAAGGCATTTGGGCACCATTTTTTTAAATTTTTTTGTGTATTTAAAATTATAAAAATAAAAAGCCCGCATGAACTGCTTTAAGAGAGTGTTTGGTGGGGATTAAAATTAGATTTTTAGTAGATTGTAACAAAAGTTTTTGAAATATGTGATTGAAAAGTTGTGGACCCTTGAAAGATGTGGTTGATATTGATTGTTTGACTTTAACTTGAATTAAAATCAAATTTTAATTCGAACCAAATGAGGGGCTAAATTAGTTGCGAGTTTAAACAAGTTTTTGACTAAACCTGTCCGTTTTGACACCACTACATTTTATGCAACAATGTGGAAGAAAATTTTACTTGCCTTCGAGATGAGAGGTTTCTTTTTGGGCGTTAGCCCTGCATATTTCTTATCAATTGAAGCAACCTGTCATAGAAAATTCAAACAAGATATTCAAGTGATTAAATTAGTTAAAAATTTAGGACAAATTTTTGAGAAATGAAAACCTCAATTCTCTCCGAAAGTAAGTAACCTAACAAATCAAGTTGCAATTGACTACTTTAATTCTAATGACTTAATGAACTCGATCATACCTAACTCGGATACTTGCATTTTAAATGGATTGTTGTTCTTCAACATTTTACTTTCGTAACGAAAAGCAAGTTTAGTAATTTGAAGTTCAACAACCAATGTGATTCAATCACACGTTGATTGCCAACCTCGCGAAAGATGGAAAGAGATAAAATCAAATCGTATGAATTAATAAAGCATTCATTAGGATAGTTCTAGACAAATCTTATTAATTTTGGAGTAAAAAAATAATAATAATCTCGTACAGAATATAAAAGTGTAAATAATTTTTAGATGCGTAAGAAAGAATACCATGAGGTCGATGCACTCATGCACAGACACGTATGCTCATACGTGAACATCATCACCGATACCTTTACGTCATTATTAACTTGTATGTTAGCTATCGTTATGTAGATAAAATCATATATGAAAAATATAGTTAATATCTCTAAATAGATTTTGTCAATGGACTGAAATAGATAGACTGTGATTATCAAAACCTTGAATTTATTCATGAATTCGTACAATTCCAATATAAGTTTAGATGGACATCAATTATAAGATTATTTTTCTAAATTATAAGCAATACGATACAAAAATCAAAAAGTTAAAAAGTTAGTGTGCAGTAATGAACATGATTACCTTGTTGTCTGAGGATGAGGCACCATACCCTTCACTTCTGTTGTAATTTGCCATCTAATCACCTATCAGATTACTACTAACTGATCAGTAACATGTACAGAAGCAGAATTTACACAAAATTAATTTTGTGTGTGTGTGTGTGAGAGAGAGAGAGAGAGAGAGAGGCGCTACAAGAAGCAAATGCAGATGCAGAGTCTGTGGAATGGCTTAGACTGATGGACTAAATATATCAAGAAAGAGTTAAAATAATATTGAGTGAAAAAACTGGTAAGAAATCAAATAATTAGGCAAAGAAAAAAAATAGAAATGGGTAAATGAAAATGGTAGAAATGGAAAATTGAGAGAGAATCTGATATTACCTCAAGTGGAGGAAACTAAAGAAGCAAGCAAAGTAAGAGAGGAATGGGTAGAAATGAAGAAAGATAAAGATAGATTTATACTGGGAAGTAGAAGTTTGGAGAGTTGAGTAAGAAGGTAGCACAAGAATATATAGCACCAACAAATTAGTGCTAACAAACTAGAAAAGATTGGTTGGATGGGGGTGGGTGAGTGAGTGAGTGGGTGGGTAGAAGTTTAAAAAACGAGCCGTCTCGAGTTACTTTTAGAATGTTCGATATAATCAGCACTTTTTATTAAGTCAGGCAAATGTGTACACAGAAATGTGAGTCAACTTGTGTTAGGTTGGGCAAACCATTGGTATCTACGCGTAATGTTAGATTGATTTACATAATCCTTAATTCTATTTTACTCTTTCGTTCATCAAATAATGTTACTTGCACTCGACAAGTAAGAAGTAAAATGTTTTGCTTCTTTTAATAATTTCTTGAAAAAAATTAGTCATGAGCCAGGCTACCACGACCAATGCTGGGTGCTTAACTCGTCAAGTAGCTCGTTTCAAATTTTCACATTTAATATTGGGTTAGGCCGTAAATTACTGTTTTGATTATGGTTGTAAATGTATGTCATGGGACCATTGGTTCAAGGCCCTAAACCACGCACTACAATTCACGTTGTAACCATCACTTTCTAGTTTCTTCCTATATTATAAACGTGTTTCTTTTCTTAAAATTATGAATAATGCTACTTTGTCAGAATATAGGTGACATAATGATTGTAGGTGTTGACAAGTTGTGATTGGATGAAAAAACTAACATTGTTTTAAATAGTCCAATGATAAATTGTTAGTGAAATTATTGTTGAGTTTTGATACCCAAGAAATCCGGACGATGATATTAAATCGATTTTAGTTTGGATTATACTTCATAGGTCTCGATCGATGATTGAAATGAAATGTCAACAACACAATCGAACAAACCATTCCGACAACCTACATGGGTCATTTGAAATAATCTAATTTAATTAGTGTTACTTATTGCCCGACCCATCACCTTGGAAGACTTTTCTTTCTCTTTCCTTCTCTCTTTGCCTTGGTGGCTGAATATATAAGCTATCTTCTTCTTCACACCGAGTTCTTTGTGGGCTGATTCTTGTTGAAGTAACCGGTTGTGAGAGGTGTCGGTTTGGAAAGGTTGTGGGTCTTTTGATTGTGGTGTCGATTGGTGTGAAAACTAAGGCTGAATCTTGAAGCAGTCAAAGGAAATTATCAACAATAATGTCAACTATTATGTCTATGTAACATGATTTGCACTATAAACCTATGATATAGTACGGATTTAGTTAAGATTGCATTATAAACGTGTTTTTAGATATTTAGGTCATGTGAGACTATTTATTGTACATTTTTTTATACATGGTTGAAATATGAAAAATATTAGGCTTTTGGGGGTTTTCCTTGAATAAAATGGTACAAAAATAAAACTATATTTACGTTTATTTTTGTTTGCTAAATTATGTCGCATAAATCTGAAATTACTTTTGTCAAAGTGAGTACAACAATATAATTCTTCTCAGTTTACCTTTTTGGATAAAGTATGGTAATGTTTGGTTACTTAAAATTCAGTTATCAAATCCAAAATTAGAAATAATTTTTCACCATCTAATTTGACGGTCGAATGTCATGTCCCAATCATATTAATCTTAAAATCGATTTGAAGATATTATTTTTATGGCATTTATAAGTTGAAACAACAAGAAACATATCAACTTTTTCAACATAGATATCAATCACACTTTTGTACAATTGGTAACAAATTTTTTTTTTTTGTTACTGCAACAAAGTGTATATGATTTTTCCAATCCTAAATATATTAGAAACTAAACCTTGACTTCTTCAATAGAAGCAATGAGGGAAACTGAATGTTTAATATCATCACCAATATGAAGATTATGCTCACCCAATGGAATTCTTCGAATTCCATCGTTATCCGCCATGCTTAAATGCTTGCACGCATCAATATCAATCCTAACTTTCATTTGACTCCCAGCTACTACATGAACTTTCTCGAATGCAACCAATTGTTTCTCCGGCACCTGTTTTCTGGCCGGTAGAGTTGCAAACACCATCAGTGTGTGTGTTCCGTCCCTGTCTCCAATATTTTCAACATTTATGTGTATACTCGAAATGAGTGAGTCACACTTAGTGTGTGTGACCCTTACACCATGGCTTAGCATGGTAGAATTTTTGAATGTATTTAAGGTTGTGAGAGGAATTGAAATTGTGGTTGGGGCATGGGCGAGAGTGGGCCTGAAGCTAGTGTAACTCAACCCATATCCAAATGGAAATACAACTGGGCCTTTGTAAAATCTGTAGGTCCGGCCTGGATAGCCTCTTGATGGATCTGCCCTCATGTCCATTCTTGTCATTGGCACCTTAGATATGTAATCTTGTGGATACCACGTGTTAGGTAACTTTCCTCCTAAGATGTAACATATTTGAAAGAGCATTAGTCATAATTCATTTTCACGAAAATATAACTAATTTAGTACCTGGATTAGTTGTTCCAAATAGAACATCGGCAATGGCAGTTCCTCCAGCTTGACCAGGGTAGCCAGCCCACAGTATGGCTCCAATTTTTGGATCATTCTTAGCAAATGTGACATCAATTGGGCCACCAGACATTATGACTAATACAACTGGACCTCTAGAAGCCTTGGCAACCCTAGATACAAGCTCCTGCTGATGTCCCGGCAAAAGTAGCCCCACTCGATCTCTAGCTTCGGCTTCAATTGATTGATCCAACCCCATCACCAAGATGGTTGCATCCGCCTGGCGTGCAGCGCCCTCGGCCATCCCAAATTGTCTATTATCATTGCAAGCTACGCCAAAGCATCCTTCTTGATGAATTGTCCTAACATATCTTGCTATACCTTGTACTGGCGTTGTGTAGCCACATGCAACTCCTGAATCAATTAGAAGTAAATATTTCATCAATAATGTCACGTGGATAAGAAAAAGCAAACAACTAAACATAGTCAAGAGAAAGAGACATTGTACCAGCATAATTGCCTATCATGGTAACAGTAACATCGGAATTGGGTCCGATGACTGCGACAGTTCGATGCCTTGTAGTCGATAGTGGCAGAGACCGCCCACGATTTTGAAGTAGAACTATGCCTTGTCGAGCTGCTTCAAGGGCAAGTTGTTGATGGGCTGGAGTGCAAACATCCCTCGGGCCTAAATAATCGTAAGGTTGTCTTGCGCCATCGAACATACCCAAACGCATCTGGACCATCAGCAAATTGGACAAGGCCTCATTTACACTGGCCTCAGTGAGTTTACCGGACCGTACAGCTGCCTCGGTGTAGATTGCAAGATAAGGCCCACAATCTAAATCCAAGCCTGTTAACCAGAAAAAGTCCAAATTCAAGCCCATGTAGAACAGATTAATACATTATTTATAAGAAAAATACCATGTTAAAAAAAAAAAAGGGTGTGATAATGAAATATGATAAAAATACCAGCTTTGATGGTGGCAGCAACTGCCTCTTCTGGTGTGGCCGTGTAACCTTGATCTTTAAACAAAACTTCCACTGAGTCACAATCAGAAACAATGTATCTAAAAAAAATAAAATTAGTAATTACAATGAATTTATTATACGTGCAAAATCTAATCAGAATTCTGATGTGAACCGAGTTTAGAACGTCGACTAACCCGTTAAGGTGCCATTGACCACGAATCGTGCCACGTAGTAGACTAGGGTCAGCACAAGTGGGCTTCCCATTGACTTTATTGTACGAGCACATTACACTAGCTACTCTCCCATCCGTCACACAAGCCTTGAAGGGCACATTGTATGTGTCCTCTAGGTCCTGTTTACTTACCTGCAAATCAATTGCAAGTTGTGAAAATTTAATTTCCTTTCCATTAAGATATTGTAGCAAAAAGTGATAGGACCAGTACTATGGTCAAAGCATCAATAATTAATAAATTAATTTAAGACCAACTTAATTAATTTCTTTAACCAACTTTTAATTGTGGTCATAGTCACATCTCTTCCGTGCAAGTATTCCCATCTTTTATTTTCAAGTTTTCTACTAACTTTTTATCTCTACTTCTCAAAAAAAGTAAATAAATAAGTTTTTGAGTACATCATGTATTCTACCAATCAAATAGAAAATACACAAGATATTTATTTTAACAAATAATATAAAAAAATTTATTTTCATAATAAATAATTATTTTTTTATTTAGAAGTAAGAAAAGTTGCTATCTTGTTGGTGACAAAAGTAACATTACCATCTTTCTAATCTTAGCCATACACGCTCTAATTATCAATACAAAATTTCACTAACTTATAAGTAATAATTTTATTCTAAAATACATAAATTTTATTCTTCAAAGTTGAAATTTGAAAATTATTTATGCTGAATCTAACTCTTAATTAATTACTATTAAATAAGTACCTTTGTTCATCTACGCAATTACGGAAAAAAAGTAATTTATTCAATCATACTTGAAACATAAACTTGCTTAAAACCAAGTTTAAGAGGGTGTTTGGTGAGGATTAAAATAAGATTTTTAATATATTATGATAAAAGTTTTTGAAATGTGTGGTTAAAAAGCTATGGGACCCATGAAAGATGATGTTAATATTGATTGTTTAACTTTGACTTATATTAAAATCTGATTGTACCAAACAGGGCCTAAAAATCTTATACTTTTACGAAGTAATAATTAATTACAAGCAGATAAAAAGGAAAAAAAAAGTTCTCATACCCTGGCATCGAAATGGAATCGATCAACACCATTCCAGCTATCAAGATCATATGCAGTGTAATGTTTGCAGCATGCCGCCACCTTTAACCTGTTTCCGGGGCCGGTGCCCTGAAGTCCTTTCACATAGCTGGCGGCGTACCTAGCGGCTACGGAGGGGTCTTCTCCAGGCGTTTCTTGGCCCCGTCCCCACCGTGGATCTCTAAATATATTTACATTTGGACTCCAATATGTTAAACCCGCCACCCCTCCATTGTACATTGCTCTTGCTTCATCGGACACCACCTGCATTCATGATATTTAACGAAAATTATGTACTTGTAAGGCTTTGATGGAAAAAAAAAAAAATTAAAAGAGCTCAACGAGTGAAGGGCGATTAAAATTTATTTACTATGTTATATCTATTGAAAAATAGATATAAAAAAAATCTCAAATATATATCTTACATAAAATAATCTTTTAGATAGAATATATACTCATTATTATTTGCATGCTTTCAACATCTCATCTTGGACTATAAATATAGAATTTATTTCATCGGTAAAATTATTTGTACCGAATTTTTCTTATCGAAAATGTTACACACTCTCACATGTGCGCGGGGCCCACGTGAATAAAAAAATCTTAAAATGTGGTCCCCACACCCTATTGTAAATGTATGTAAAAAGAATTATGTACATATAGCGTTGCCCTTATTTATTTGTCCTAATTCACGAATGTCCACTTCAGACAACTTGACAAGATAGAAAAGAAGAGGTGAATATCAAACTTCTATAACATGGAATCTCTCTCGAGCACGCTCGTGCACCCTAAAACATGTATGAATATCCAAACGAAAAAAAAAAAAAAACCAATTTTAATTTCCTTATAACGTAATTAGTAACATAATTTCTGACAAGATTTATTTGATTTCGAATACAAAAATCCTATATTAAAAATATAACATCACATTAGTTTTTTCTTTCACTATCCAAATACCTAAGCTTAGACACTTTTATTGAAAAAATTGTTGCAGCTTACATAAAATAACCTGTCAAGAAGATGCCTTCACATGTGTGTCCAATTTGTCTCAATCCAACAATGCCACACTAAAAAAAAACTACCTCATTTTCCTTTTTGGACGGTCTATAGATGCTGTCTAAGTGTGGGCAAAAGGCACCATCAACAACTTGTCAATGATATTATAATTGCACGCTTGCCCTCGAGAATTCGATAGTATAACAAATATGCAGGAAGACCACGTTTGGAAGATCGTATGCATCTTTTATTTACTTTTTTTTCTGTCACTTACAATTTCAAAGGCACGTCAAAAGTAGTTTTTTATAAACTCGTAGTTGGAGTCTCTTTTTGGACTGTCTTTAGATGCTGTCCAGCTACGTTTTGGCAGAGGTTAACATCAACAAGTTGCGACTAATATAATAGCTACGTGTTGGCTAGCTACTGGTTTTTGGACTGTACTATGATCAATCGATTCAATTTTTTTGCTACTCTACAATATCATTAGTCACATGCAATCTTATTCTGTCGAAAGGTCTGTATCCGCATGACAAAGAGAAAAAAGGCGTTTCTTGTGAACATTTTTGCAGTGGCATCAAACAAGAATTCATTATCCCAAGAAGAAAATAAAAAGGGACAATCTTAGTGGTGAAAACAAGGAAATAACGTAAGTCTTTATTCGTCATTCAATTCATCATGTTAGTTTTTAGTCTAATCTTTCTCGTCTAACTTGTCGAATCGCCCTTTTAAATTATTGAAAAGTCACTGGTTTAAGGAGAATTGGAAAGACTATTATAAAGTTGACAGTTCAACCATATGGGACGACCTAAAATCATAAATGGTGGCTGAAATGTGATTTTCATGAAAATGAACATTGCATTTCATATGTGGATATAAGGATCGAACTGTATAATGAACAAGATTTAAATTATTTATTTATTTTTTAATACTATCGAGGGGTATATATTCTATAATTCCGTTCCACTCATATCTCTGATAACTATATATAAATAATAGACAACCTCAAATTTATTCAAAAGATACTTAATTTTTCATTCTGTTATAGTACAGTTCATAAATAAATAAAAAATAAAGTAGAGATAAATGCAAAAAAATTTAGATATCTCACCTTGCCAATTTCTTCCCACAATGAGGCATTGAATGAAGCAGCAGTAAGAATAACTTGAGGGAAGCTGGTGGCTCCGGGGAACTGGCCCCCGAATCTCACGCCGGGGCCGGTGTTCGACACTCCGTGAAGAGCTTCTGACCACCACTCATATCCCTTAATGCCCAATCTCTCCACTGGTGCAGCATTGTTAACGAGTGACCTAGTTTTTTCCTGCAATGTCAACCGTCCAATCAAGTCCTTAACCCTATCTCTTATATGGAGTGACACTTGACAAAAGGGTAGGTTTTTGGTCATGCCATTTCTAGGGTCACATGCAAACGGCGGCCGTGACTCGCCGGAGTAGATACAAATATGAAGAAGGAAGAATATGCAAAGAAATGGAGTTTTTTTCACAGACATTTTGTGGGATGTATATACATATATTGTATGTATATCTGTGTGTGTGATTGTGAAGAAGTGAATGAGAGTGAAGGGTTATATATAGGGAGTTTGGGCTTCATGGATTGAATCTCCACGTCGTTCTTGTCACTGTGTCTGTGTGTTTGAGTGTGTGAAGTAGAGAGATTGGGGTGGGGGTGGGGGGGTAGGAAAGATATATACTTTGTTGAGTGAGTAAGTCCAACACGCATTTGTTAGTTTTCTAGATTGATAGGTTTGTTGTGCAAGTTGCTACATGTTAAAGTTGTGCGTTGAGTCGATGCGCTTCGATTTTGCAGTAATTTAGCAATTGGTCTACACACTTTTACCTACACATTTAAGGTGTGATCGAGTTGGTAGATATAGTTTGATTTTGAGATAATCTGACGATATGTCTCGATCTTTAGCTACATGCTAACGGTGTGAGTCATATCAATATTGACTAAGTCATATCATTTTTGTCTCCTTATCTATTTTTGTTGCCTTTAAATTTGTTTCATTAATCGACTCTTTAATTATGCATCCAATAATTTTATTGTAAGAACAAATAATACAACTATTTTGGTAAGCTTTTAAAAATAGCTTATAATCATATGGTAAAATAAGCAAATTAATTAATTAGGAACAGTTAGGCAATAGGTCGTTACCATTGGCTTAATTTTGGAAGTAGGTTTTCATAGGCTTTTGAATTCACTTTAGTCACCATAGCACTCACGTTTGCTTCAATTTGACAACTACTTATAAGTAATATCCCAACCAATCGAAACATATAGATATAAGTAATTACCAATTAAAGTAAATTCTTTTTTTTTTTTTTGCGGAGGAGGTCGGATTCATTCGTTTTCAAAGGCTCTGGAAGATAAAGACTTTGAAGGTTATTTATAGGTAAACTTTTCTACTAAATCAAAGAAAATTACACGATAATAAAAATAGTGTTTGAATTGATTCAACGGTTAAGATTGAGGCAGACGTCATATTTGAAATTAATGCAAATAGTAAACAAGAAATTAACAACTTTCAATTATTGCGTAATTTTTCTTACAACGATTGCGTAATTTTGTGTTTAATTTTTGTTTAGTGCAATAAAATCATCAAAATAGTACGAAGGTGTGACAAAAAAGTAAAGAACTCCCGTGAGGAGAATTTTCACACAAGGTAAAAAGCTATTCAAAACACGAGCTTTGTCCTATTATGACAACTATTTATGTACTTGTAAATAGTACAAATACATAGTATATAGATTCATACAATTTTTTGTCTAGTAAATGCTCAAAATTTGATCCTCAAAATATTGTTAACTAAAGCATGTTTTGCTAAATTAACAAGTGTAATTATTTTTGTGTTTACAAAAGTATTTGAATAACTTAGGATCTGTTCTCTTTACCGTTTTCAAGTCGTTTTCTATTTTCGATTTTGCAGAACAGTAAAAACGCGTTCTCTTTCTTATTTTCGAAAATATATTTTTAAAAACAAGTTAAAATTTATAAAGAAAACTCAAAACATTGAATATTTTCAGTTATAATCAAACCAAAATTTTCAAAACGCGTTTTTGGTGTTTTCAAAATAATTTTTCAAAATACCAAAAAGAACACATTTTCAACAATATTAAAATGGACACTCAAAACACAAAATCCAAAATGAATTCAAAACTCAAAATACAAAACTGAAATACAAATAGAACAACCCCTTACTTTTCTCGAATGTATCTTTTACATTACTATTAAAATAAGTCTCTTCTTTATGACTTTAATCAATAAAAAAATCAATTGTCTTACTTGTAAGTAATATAAAGGTGATCTTTTAAAACTTAGCTAAACATGCACTAATTTTGTCACATATATACTATATATTAAACATACTTTCTAGAATGAAAAATGCGCACACAAAGTGTAGCTCTATTTTATTTTATTTCAATTTCTCAACCATACTTTTACGTTACTAAATTGAGATTTCAAAGAATGATTTTCTTTAATTTTTATTCCAAAAAAAAAAAAAAAAGGTTCACTTTACTTAGTACGCAAAAGTAAAAATACATTTCTAAAAAAAAATTAAAAAAAAAATTGTATGGTTTTCAATTTTCAACATCAAATATTTGGAGATTTGTTCATGTGTGGATAAAATAAGTGACCCCTCTAAAATTGGTCTACATGGGGGGCCCCCTATGCATAGAATTTAGGCCCAAATAAATTTTGATAGGCATGTGATAACGGTCTAAGTTCAAGATATGGCGTGACTAATTCAAACTTAGATTAAGTGGCGTAATTGGCCTTCTAACTTTAATATTTGCATAATTGATTTAGTTTTTTTTTTTTTTTTNCTTAGATTAAGTGGCGTAATTGGCCTTCTAACTTTAATATTTGCATAATTGATTTAGTTTTTTTTTTTTTTTTTTTTTGTCAAAAACAAATCTCCGATGGTCTTAAAAAGTATTATCCATTGATGATAATGTTGGCGCACAATACAAATAGAATCAAATAACGAGGTGAACAAAATTTTAACTTCTTTTTATTATTTTATAATATTTTTTTCTTTTTCAGTATACAAAACACGTCGTTGATCATCGATCTCATTGTTTTTGTTGTTTCTCTAAATACGTATTTATGTATTACGTCCACAACTTAATCACATGGGAATAAATATGAAAATTTATTAGTTTTGAATTATTATTTTTATGATTTGGAATTATCGTATTGTTGGAAATCATTGAGTCCTATGAATGTCACTAAAATGTCTCATTCTATCAAATAAACCAACATTATCGATGTATTTATCAAAAATTATGGGACATTTTGTTATTTCCTTTCAAAAGGTAAAAACTTGCTTTCGATTTGCTTGTATAAATTGGCAACCAAAGTTTTCAATCTTTCAACTTGACGACGTGGGATTGATGGATGAGTGCATGGAGAGCGACATTTGACGAGGTCACGAGGAGTGAAGGTTTTCATGATGTGGAAGAAAGCAGCCCCCAAAACAGGCCTAACTGGATCATTAAAGATGAGACCCCACTTATCCTATATCTTGAGAGAGAGTTTTGGGGATATTGAGATTAAAAAAAAAAACTCCAAGATATGTGTCAATCTAACTTGGGTATCATATTTAAGTCTCAATGGTTATGTCTTAACTATGTCAACTCGTTTCTACTGTTGAAGTTTCTTTGAGTTTGGGAGTATAAGCTCACAACTCATACAACCTAGAGAAAGCCCTACCAGATGGTGTGGATACGACAACTTCTACAATTGAGTCATGTCAAGTCAAAGTCAAGATGTAAAAGCTCACAATGCGTGACGGATCAAATAAATTTGTATTCTCCAAAAATTCTTTTTAAGTTCTTTCGTTTTGAAAAACTATAAAAGTCTTAGGCTCAGAAACTCTGAAAAATGTAGGCTCAATCCGTCCCCAAGAGGAATCATGTAAGGTCTAGTGCTTGTCAACTTGATACAATAAGTGCATCTTAACATATATGAAATTACAATGTACTAATATGTTTCGTAGGTTAAATGCAACAAAATTGTTACAATGATACGACTTCCTTTCTTAATTCTATTTAATTTTAACGTAGAAAGCATATTCCAAAAATTATTATAAGTTCCAATATATTCAACAATTTTTAGATTATTGAAGCTCATTACAAAATGAATATCCATAGACAAACATCATCAAATTTTCAAGTGGCTAAGCTCCAACAATAACGTAAGGAAATATCCAATTGGATAGAACATTCTTATCCTTAAAAAACTTCTTTTTTTATACATGTGTGATGATAATATTGCCAAGTAATGAATTTCTAGCTTCTTATCCTTTGCCATCCGGCCCCAACTACTTGGGACATTCTTATTTTATAATACGTATTGTTCAATTATCAAATCATCTTTTCTAGACTCATCAAATGTAAATATTTGCGCTCAGTCGAAGTAATGAACTATTGACATATATGTAAAAGAAATAGTTTACCTTATCAAACATGTGTCGCATATGATATTTTAACCATTTCCGTCAAGCTCAAAACTTTCTTCTTGTCCCAACCGCGTTTCCTGCGGTGTCAAAGCCACCCTCGCGATCTTATAACTGATCATCACTCTACCAGACTTAGTATGCGTTGTTGGACCCTCAAAAAGAATTGCATAGCAGATTAGAGATGAAAAACTAGTTTTCATTAGACCTAACTCTATAGTGTGCTGGTTAGTGTATGACTGTACGTATTGCGATGCAATGAGAGATTAGATGTCACTTTTAGCACACTAGGAGATTCTCTGTAAAGAGCAAAGCGAACCCCTCCCAAAGATATCCAGCGGGAACGAGCCCCAAGCTCCCTAGCACAAACACGTGTGTGGCGAGCGAAAGCAGCTAACTCATACTTCAGTGCAAGGGAAACTGGAAACTGCACCTTTCTCCTTTCTGTGAGCCCTCTTAGCCCTCTCCTAGCACCATAGAACACTTCAACATCTTGTAATTCGTGTATGTTGAAATGAAGCAAGTTCTTCAACAATTTCTGCCTTCGTATACATATTTCAGCATAACAAACATGAAGCTAACTCTTATTCTCAATAAATAAATTTGAAATAAACAAGACAAATCCCTTGCGACCTGTTCATTTCGTTTAGAAATGTACATAAAACATTCACGTGATTACAAATTTATTGCTGACTGATAAAATTGCTAATCCGAACTTAAGACCAACTACGAAGCACATAGATCATAGATGGAGTTCATCAACAAATTTCAACATGGTCAAGAATAAACAAAATCCCTGAATAACTGAGCATCATGTTTTGAACTCAGAGTCCTTGATCAAAATCACTGCCTTATTCAGCATATAGCAATCTTTGTATTTTAAATGACAGGAAAGTTGTGGCAGTAGTATGAAATAGGGCATCACGAAAATGCCTAGTTTATAATCTACTCTTCTTTAGAGGTCCCATTTCCTTTGCCTTAGCTCTCAGCAAATGCTTCTGTATTTTTCCAGTGGCTGTTTTTGGCAAGGGACCGAAGAATATGGACTTCGGAACCCAGTAACTGGGCATCTTTGCTCGACCGAACTTCATTATATCTTCTGCTAGGCGGTGTTGATCGGAGGTATTGACTCCTGGCTTTAATGTCACAAATGCACAAGGTGATTCACCCCATTGTTCATCAGGCCGAGAAACTACGGATACTTCAAATATGTCCGGGTGTTGGTATAAAACATTCTCGACCTCAACACTACTGATGTTTTCACCTCCTGAAATGATTATATCCTTCGACCTGTCTTTAATTTCTATGTAACCATCAGGATGTTTTACAGCGACATCACCCGAATGAAACCAACCGTTCGCAAATGCCTCTTCATTTGCTTTAGGATTCTTTAGGTATCCCTTCATAACAACATTTCCCCTGAACACAATTTCTCCGACTGTCTTCCCGTCTGCAGGTACAGGCTTCATGTTTTGGGTGTTAACAACATCTAAGCCTTCCAGAGCAACATATCTAACGCCTTGGCGTGCATTCATACGAGCTTGCTCTTCGGGGGGTAATGAATCCCACTCGGACTTCCAGGCACATATTGTAGAGGGGCCGTAAGTTTCAGATAGACCATAAGTGTGTGTGACTCGAAAGCCACGTTGTGACATAGCAAGGAGAACGGAAGGGGGTGGAGCCGCCCCTGCTGTCATTACATGAACGGTGCGATGAAGAGGAAGCACAATTTCGTCTTTTCTTGCATTTGCTATGGTATTGAGGACTACAGGAGCAGCACAGAAATGGGTGACACCAAGGTCGGCTACAGCCAAGTAAATGGCTTTTGCTGTCACCTGCGTAGAATTACAGAGGAACAAATCATGCAATTTGCTTATCGTTCAAACTATACAAAGAAAATTGAAGTGTGAGAAACTCGTCCTCAATCCACATATATTTGAACATGCATGCGAACCAAAGAAAAATGTTTTTGAAAGTCTGCAACTAAAAGCTGCACCAAAGACTCATTCCCAACCACCAGTAAGTTTCATTAATATTCACCTATCTAATGCAAAAAAAAATATCCTCATCAGCACGCAGTAAAAATTGGCACACACATGAACTCAACTCATTGCATGTACAAGATAGCATCGTCGAGAGGGATTGCATCAAGGCTAAATTTAAATAAATAAACATGTATTCCCTATCTAACAGTTTAAACTTTTAGATGAGGCAGTTTAACGCCATATAGATGATCATACAACTAAAATTGCTATCTAATTATCCCCTGAAGGCAAGGAAAAAAAAATGCCAGTAATCTACCTGTCTAAGGCATATATTTGTACCACAAATTGCCGCAAGTGTCCAAGCGAAACACCAGCCATTACAATGGAACAAGGGTAGGGTCCAGAGGTACACGGCTGCTTCTTGCATTCCCCATACAATGACGTTACTCAGAGCCGTGAGGTATGCCCCTCGATGGTGAAGCACCACACCCTTCGGACTAGCCGTTGTTCCCGAAGTATAACCGAGGGTAATGCTGTGCCACTCGTCCTCCGGTGGTTTCCAAGCAAATTCAGGGTCGCCAGTCTCGAGGAACTTTTCATATTCAATTGCCCCTTTTCCAAGAGCATATTGGAGTGTCTTTGGGTCGCAGTTCTCATCTGCAATAACTATAATAATTGGAGACATGAAATTGCCCTTGCTTTTTTCCGCTAAAATTTTCAAAGCTTCCTCTGCCAAGGTGAAAAACTCTTGATCAACCATTATCACAGAAGATCTTGAATGTCCTAAAAGAAAAGAAATAGTCTGTGCATTCAAACGAATGTTGACAGCATTTAAAACAGCTCCAGACATTGGAACTCCAAAATGAGCTTCGTACATGGCTGGAATGTTGGGTGCAATCACTGCAACCTATCATTATAAAATAGGGAGGAAACTTTTAGTTAAGGTGCGTCAATTTTCACCACGAAATCCAGGACAATTCAGAGCCTCAGCAGAAAAGAAGAATAATCATTTTTAAGGAATTTTTGCAGATTTAGTTTGGAAGTCATTATCCTTTTTTTCTTGTAAGTGACTATGGCAAGTGAAAGAAATGTCTCCTCTGACTTTTAACGGCATGCAATACAAAAGATAAAGAGTCCACACACGATATATCAGATCCACGTAATGATTTTAACTATGAAAAATGGTGACTATGCCGTGGACCTTTGAGATTGTAATTGCTGAACGAGGAAATTAACAGCTCTTGCACAACTAGTTACATCCATTCTTCTTTCATTAGACAGAGTTAATAACACGACCAACATAAGATAGACAGTGAGATTATGAACTTCAAAACTAAACTAAACAAATACTTAAGCTCGATGTTTTCCCATTACTTGTGGAGACAGCGAAACTAGTAACTAAGAGTATGTTTGAGTGACTTTATTTTTCATGGAAAATGTCATTTTTCCACCCAAATTCTTACTTTTGGAGTGTTTGATACTTTTGTAGTCTTTGGTTGACAATTTTTTCAATGGAAAATATTTTCCAACTTTAGGTCATTTGACCGTATTTTTCTCAAAAACAAGGAAAACATCTCCTTTAGGGAAAGAGGGTTTTTATTTTCCACGTAATTTACTATTTCTCTCTCTCTCATCTATCCCTTCTCTCTCATTTATCTGCCAATAAAAAATAAACAAGGATAATATTTTCTACATTAAACCCTTGTTTGGTACACATTTAAATTTTCATTTTCATTCTTCTACTCATTTTTAACCACACATTCTTCAATAAAATAATATTTTTCACCATACCAGTAACTTTTCTTTCTTTTTCAACCACACATTCTCTGTCAATCTACTATTTCAATTACATTCTTCCAAAAAAATGTGGCTCAAACACACCCTAAAAACTGAATCAATCAAACACACTTAATTAATAATTTCCATGCAAATAAGTTATAGGCAATTGAATTGCCTAGAATTTCTTTTCTCGATACAAATTTCATGCTCGCAATCAAACGCAAACTAAATTCTTTCATATTATCTTCAATTCTCATTTCTCATTATCAAACAAATTAACATCCAGTGACTGAAAAGTCAATATACAGAGAGTAAATTAAGTAATTAACACTAGCAAGGAAAAAAATTATAATAAAAATATCCAGAAAATAATTAGAGAAAAAGAATCAAACTTTACACAGCTACAATTGTAAAACATAATCAAGCTTAATTCTATAAAAATGATTAAGAACTCATTTATAAATATAACAGCTCATTATGTTTACAGTAATACAAGAGACTCTGGATTTTTTTAATTTTTTATATCAGACGGTTAACTATGCTTCATGAAAAGAAAACATGTAATCAAATTTTATAAAGAAAAAAAAACCCCTACTCACTTACAATTCGAAATAATAAAAAAAAAAAATTAAATCCTTGATCCATCTTGAAACTAATGATAAATCACTTTTATTAAATAATAAAAACAAAATATTAAAAAATGTCATTTAGAATATGGAGATATAGAAATGATACCGTGCAACCAAAGGTGACGGCTTGTTTGGTGAGGGCGGAGGCTAATCGGCGGCACCGCCGATAAGTATCTTGCCACGTGTAAGACAAAGAGCCGTGGATTACGGACTTCCTGGTCGGGTGCACCAGAGCCGCCCGCTCCAAGAATCCGAGTGGTGTTAACGCAGTGTAATTGGCTGGATTTTTAGGTAGAACATCGATATCTCTCTCTACTGTCTCCATCTCTCTCTCTCTGGGAAAAAGGTTAATGAAGATTGTGGGTGTCAGCGTGTGCGAATATATGTATATGTAGATACAGAATCGTGTTTTCTTGAAGGGAGGTGGAGAGTTTTGTTTGGTCTTGTCTAGCGTTCTAAACTTGTAAGTAGCAAGTGTGGTGAAGTTGACAGAAAAATTGAAATTTGCTTCTTGGGGTATGTGTGCGTGCGCGTCTGAATCATAAATTATCACTGGAAGACGACAACAATACAATAAAAAAATACAGTCATAAAGATGCTGCTGTCAGCTGTCTATTTTTTTCTGTAACTGTAGAATAATTTGTCTGATATCAAGCCGTGGAGGCGTGGAACCATACTATTTGGCTATTTGCACATAATTCTTTGACAACTATTTTGATAAAATGGCACTTGCCGCCACTGAGTTGATATCATTCAGAAGGATTATTCTACGTGTACTTAAACTCCCGGCACCCCTCCAATAGGGGGGCGCCACTTGGCGTTTTTGTCATCCATGTAGTAAAGGTTTAGGTAACTCTAGCATTTCCCCATTCAGAATAGGGGAAATTTACAAATATGACCAATTTCATATTTGTCAATTGAAGAATGTCTAGTTTTGATAACTCTTGCAAAAATGATTAAATTTGGTACCAAATTGTCTATTATACTTTCAATGAAAAATGAAGTTATTTTTTTCGATTTGTCGCGAATTTCGAGAAAAATAAGTAACTTACATGAGAAGCACCATTTTTGCTAACTAATACCTAGTGGATTCGTTTTGATTATCTATTAGATATTGACCAATAAATTTGAAAAAAAAAATGAAGAAAATGAAGTCGAAAAGTCATTAAAACTTAAAAATTAATTATATGCTTTCAATTCATAAGAAAATCTTAAAATATCATTTAGAAAAATTTAATCTCATTCAAATTTGCAGTTGATTAGACTTTCTAAATAATCGGTGGAATGTGATTTTTATTTGAAATCTTGTTTTTGTTGATAAGTTGTGTTTAATAGTTGTTATTCTTGATATTTCGTGATGTTCTCGACATTTTAAAAGTTGGTACCGACATGTAGACCGTGTTTATCTTGACATTTCATTTATTTAGAATGAGATTTCCTTCTAAACCTGAGAGTTCTCTACATTTTATAATGATCTTGACATTTTAAGTATACTGCTCGACATTCCATAAATATTTTATTTACCACTTATAGGAAGAATTGAGCATTTAATGCATGATTGACATAATGTTTGTAATCTCAGTGAGGATGAATAACATTACTCTTTTTAAAATGGGTAGCGTAGGTTATTTATCAAGTTATTATTGATAAATATAATTTTTAATTATATAAAATTTTGTCTTCATTGTGGAATTTAAAATTGTTAATGAAAGTATTTTGGTCTATATTATAGTAAAATGAACATTGAAGAAATTTTGGACATATTTGCAAATAACTATATAATAGTGAATATTTTTTGCAATTTCCTCTTTAAAATATGATAGCGTCTTAGACTCTAGAGACACAAATTCAATATGTCTGAAGGGCTAGGAGTTCATAATTGTGACTTAGAATTGTATTAGGTCAATTTTTAGTGTTGAGTGACGAATCACTTTATTAATTTAGGTCTCAATGTCCATGTAATGTCATGACAAATTGAGTGTAATTATTATGTTAAACAAAGATACAAAAGATTTCAGTGCAAATTATTTAAATTTGAACGATCAAAATGTTGAACAAGAGCCAGGAATACAATTGAATATGTAATTGTTAGCCATATTTTATAATTCATGGTGTCGATAGTAACTTTTCACACGTCAAGATTTTCACTAGGTGATTGATTCTAGTGCTTTATATCATGATACTTACGGTATTAAGCATCTTTTTAAATTACGTTCTTCAAAATCCATTTTCAATTATATATTCTCTCAATATAATAACTGCACGTAATTTTTAATTTTTTTTTTATTTCGCAACCATACATTTTTTTTTAAAAAAAATATATATTTTAATGAAGTTTATTCTCAAGAAAATGGATCGAACTATGGTGTTTGTTTGAGACTTTGAGCACTCACACCATATGTATTTTGATTTTGAAGAATTTGAGGACGCCTTTCTAGAAATTTACCAAATTTTGATTTCCCCTAGTATCCTTGACTATGATTACTATCACACCCACCTTGGCAAAGAAAAATTGGAACTCGTGATTGGGTACGTACCAAAAATGAATTTTACCATCCGTTGGTCATTCTCAATTTTTCGAGGATGCGTTTAGTTTGTTGTTTTCAAACTATATTCAATTTTATAAAACAATAACAACGTGTTTTGTCATATATTTATGAAAATATATTTTCGAAAACAACTCAAAACGCATTTTTGATGCTTTGAGTTTTTTCAATGAAAATTCTAAAAGCATGGAAAAACAAATGTTTATGGGTCCGTTTGATTATAAGAATAGAATTTGGTTGAAAGAAAATTGAATTACCTAAAACTTGTTTTACTGTAAATTGTCAATTAATTGTGTTTAATTTGCATAATTTTTTACCTGAAAAATATTGAAATTTTGAATCTTTTAGTATTCGTTTGACTTTATTTTCAATGAAAATTGTGCATTAAAGGGATATAATTTGTTAAAATTTGGGATATAATTTGTTTCCATTGCCAAACAAATTAAAAAAATTAAGAAAAAAAGAGTTGCTTAGAAAAACTTTTCCGACCAAAATCATAGGAAAAACTTTTCCTCAAAAACAAAAAAAAATGTGGAAAATCAATTCCATGGAAAATTTAGTCAATAAAACATGCAAAAAGGTGGAAATGGA
>CAIGRS010202502.1:0-15026 GCA_903798395.1 Fraxinus floribunda | reverse complement strand
CAAGTTTTAAAATGATTTGGGCTTTAAAATTAAAATTATGAAATGATCTGATTTATTTAATTAATTTGTTAATTTATTTAGAAAAAATAAAATAATTTAATTAATTCAATAAAAAATTATTTAGTTTCGAGTCTTATTCGGTTCTTCGATTTTTGGTCTAGACCCAAGACTCGACCCAAACCCATCGGTTCTCAATTCGGGTATCCGTTCGGGTATTTAACTTATGAAGAACCGCTTGGTTCGGTTCGGTTCTGGACTTTTGTCCAGCACTAGCCTCTACAGGAGCTTGAACAGTTCGAGAAGCAAATAAAAAAAGAATATACCAAAGAGAACTTTTGTTGGATAACATATTCAAACATGATAGAGTTTTTATTATTAATGCAGAATAGCACAAGCACACATGCTTACCATAGGATCATTCAGAGCTCTTGCACTAGAATCAGCTCTATGGTGAGGGTGGTTCCTAAAGGAAGATATCTTCTAGCTACTAGATTTGAGGATGATGCTATTTTTGTACACTTTTCTACAGAAAGTGCAACAGCAAAAACAATTTATGTAAAAAGCTTGTAGCAAGTTTATGTATGGGGATATGTGAATCCCCATATTAGAAGTTATGGATACCTATGCATAGACTCCAACATTGAGTTGCATATTTGTATTATTGAAACCTGGTATTTCATTTTTTTATTTTTACATTTACAAGTTTACATGAATCGTGATATCTTTTTATGTACAAATTCAATCAATATACTATAGCTGAAAGAAACAACGCGAGATATGGTAGTCTAATTAAACTTATATGCTACTCCGTTGTTAATTACTATACTGTTTCAATAAAAGGACAACAGGACGTATTGCAACAATTTTTTTCTTTTCTTATCAGAAGACTGCCATGCCGAAGGAATTTTATTCTACATTCCATTATCCTGTAAATACATTCGTTTCATTGTACAGTATCTAGTCTCTGGCAATGGCTTTTGTTCGGTAGGTATATTGTAAATTTGCTACATTTTTAAACGGACCCTAAGATCTTAAAAGTTATAGTGGCTGAGAAAAACTCGTCTCCTGATATTGAGACTGATACAAAGTTATTCAAAAACTGAAACAGGGAATTTCATATATGGAATAAATTTGCACCAGAGTAAAATGTATGAATTTAACTTGAGTGACAGTATATACAATAATTGTAGAATGTTTAAATGTATACAATAAGCTTAACAAAATATGTTCAAACTTGACTATTTTGGTACCTTTTACTGAATATTAAGTTTCACTCCTGTAAATTTTGTTTTGCTTCAATAATTACTGTTATGAACCAACCCCGATATCAAGAATGTTTTGATATCACTTGTTGAGAAATCAGCCAAATAATTAAAGACGAAAATATGGACAATATGAAATTTAATGGATCACACAACAATCAAGAAAATTGTGGAAAATGAGAATTTATTATACCAAGAAACAACCAATTGTCTTACGAGATTTTGATCCACTCAATTTAATCCAAACAATTCTCTTGTGTTTCTGATGTATACACAAAGATCTAATTGTTATATTCTCTCGAGTCTTGCATTTTCCTCTCCTTAAAGTGTATGTACCTTATAGAGTATATATAGAAGTTAAATCTCGAAGTTCTGGAGATCAAGATGAAGAAGAAGTCCCAAAGTCTGAAAAAAACCAGGAAACCGTGTAAAACTATGCTATCGGGGAACCTGGCACTTTTTCCCCAACAGAGGACCTTGGCGCTGCGACGCCCATCTCTTGGGTTTGATGTTTCAAAACATGCTTTTAGCCATCCAGGAGTCATTCTTCAAGTTAAACTCGTAATTATTATCGAAATTTGATCTTCACAAGTTAGAACTCTGCAAACCCAAATTCTTTAGACTTCCTCCAATCAACCAAATACCAAATCACATGGGATCCAATCAACCAAGACTTCTAAACCAAGATTAAACAAGCTTCCTTCATTCAACAAACTTCTAAATCACATAGAGTTTTTGTCACAAAACCTAACAATTACGTACAGAGCTTTATTTGGCCAAGCATGAAAAAAATTCTTAAGTAAAAAGTAAGTTTATCATATTCTGCAAATTTATCAGTTCCTAACTAAACTTTTTGGATTACTGAATATCATGTGGTTCACAAGGCTGAGAGATGCATACTCTCACTACAAGTAACACTTGTTTACTTAGTAAAATATCTTTTTTCTGTAAAGACAGACAAGCTTAGACATTCTCTAACAAGCTTAGACATTCTCTATAGAGTACTGCATCAGCAACTGTAATTGCGAGTTAATGATGTCAGAGAAAGTAGCTGTTCTGACATGATCTTGAAACAGCTCATTCAAGTGCATGAAAGCTAGAATTATTTACAGCATTTAAGGCATTGATACTATCTACTGAAAACAGGTTTCCTTCATGGGGAGATATTACAGTTTCCAAAATAAAATTGGCAAGAGAAGCGGTTATTTCCCCTTTCTAATTCCGACAAATAACCCCAACTTTATGGTGCATGGCTCTGCACAAGCAGTATACCCAATATTTCAATCTGCACATTCTTTCTCATGATGGCCAATGTAATTTATCTGCCCTATCTTTTTTCCCCACCAAAAGGAGGACATTAGTTTCCGTGTCATTGCATAGACCCTTTGGGTTCTGGAGAATGCTCATTGTGTAAGTGGGTATACATTGAGGTAATCCCCACAAATGAAAAAAACTTTGGACGCCAAGCATTCTCTTTTACACCTTTGAAGATATGTTTATGGCTCTGTCTAATTACCGATGGAAGTTCCAAATACTAAGAGTTAAACAAGAACCAATTTCAGAATAAGCAAAAGGCGAGATTCCCTTAGTAAAAATGTAATACCCTCTTATTACGTTTTTACTAAACACAGACATGTGGAAGGCACATGATTATCTCTTCATGCTGCAATATTATATACAACATGTGTATATATATTTCTGGTAACAGAATTCGGTTCCAACCATTTGCTGTCACTTTGTTCACTAGCTGCTCCTTTTTGTTTATATGTGTACAGCTGTGATGTATTTTAGAACATTCTTCTTCCTCTATAAACTACTTGTATTGATGTAAATTATGTGTATCAAAATTACTGGTATGAGTTATAGAGAGCAATTCACCATTACCAATCATCACACCTTTCTTACCCTTGTACTGACTAATAGAACTTTCAGTTTCAGCACCTGTCACGTGGTCACTGGCCCCAGAGTCTGCATACCAAGCAGGGTCTGTGACTGAATCTGAGGTAGCAAGATATGCACTGCTGATAGAGGTTATTCCTGGTAGAATTTTGGGAAGTTCCATTGTATGCTTCATCAAATCTATAGAGACAGACATTTGCTCTATGTCCTACCTTGCCACAGACTTGGCAAGTTGGACCAAGGTTTCTGAAGCCACCTCTTTTGAAACCGTTCCTTGATCTACCCCCTCTGTTAAAATTGTTTCTAGAATTTCTTTTGCCATTGTTGGGCTTATAGCCTCTGCCTTGTTGTCCACCTCTCCCTCCTGAATTTTGAGTGAAGTTGACTGAAGATTGGCCTACATTGATACTTCCAAAATCATTTTTCAAGGACTTAATATGCTCTAATCTACTCTCCCCAAGTTATATCTGCCTTGCTATTGAGCTGAACTACTATTAGTGTCCAGTTTTCATCAAGCCCTGCAAGAACCTGATTAACGAGATCAGGTATAGGAATGCTCTTTCCAGCAACTTCCAAGTTGTATGTTAAATTTTTCATTTTAGCTAGATACTGATCTATCTTCAGTTCACCTTTCCTGGTCTTCTATATTTCAGAGGTGAGGAAGGTGATTCTAGCACGATTTTGGATTCCATAGCTTTCATTAATTCTAAGTGTGAAGGATGTTTTCTAACTCAAAAGAAATAACAAATTATTGCATATCTGCATGTGTTGGGGCTAAAGGTGATAACCGATCTCAAAATATTAATTTTATCCGCAGAAGCCATCTCATAAATCATAAAAATATCTTAAAACTACGCCAGTCAGCTGGACCATTCTGGAACAACTGAATCCCCGAATCTTACCCTCAATCTCAGCTCGTCGTAGTAGTTTAGATAGACCCTCGGTAGTCCCCTTGTCGGT
Source organism: Fraxinus floribunda (assembly GCA_903798395.1). Taxonomy (NCBI): domain Eukaryota; kingdom Viridiplantae; phylum Streptophyta; class Magnoliopsida; order Lamiales; family Oleaceae; genus Fraxinus; species Fraxinus floribunda. The sequence goes on along the minus strand of CAIGRS010202502.1, from coordinate 10,905 downwards.
ATTACTCTGCCATTTTAGGAGCACCTTAAACCAAGAAGGAGAAAGATGTTGTCAAAATACATTTTTTAGCATGCTGGTGCCCATGATTTCATAGATAACATTAAATAGATGGTTTGGACAGAATTCAGATATACTCCTTGTACTCATAGTTTTTGGAATTAACATCACATTTGCGTCATTTAGAGAAATTCAGCATCCCATTTCCATTAAGAAAATCTAAACTGAACAATATTACCTCCAAATTCCTTGATAAAAAACCGTATAGAACCCATCCTGACCACGTGCCTTAAACGGCTCATACCAAACAGTGCATCTCTGATATCAGATTTTGTAAAAGGCTCTGCCAAATAATACTAGTTTTAATCCGATAAGGCTGGTCCCGGGGCGGATCCAGCACCCAGCGAGCCGAGGTGGCTACCCGTGATGGATCCGCCGAGAAAAAAAATTAAATAAGATCTATGATATATATATATATATATATATATATATATAGTTAGGTTTTATTAATTTATTTTATAAAATTCAAATTTGAACAATCTAAGTGTTGTTCTTTATTTTTCTAAAAGTTCGAAAAATACTTTTTCTTTTAAGCTAAAAAATAGTTTTAGTTTTAAAAATCATTATTTTCAAAATTTTGCATAACATTCGTCTAAACTCGGAGCTTATCTTTACCATTTCATCATGCTTGAAGTATAAACAGTTTCGTTTGAATTCGTAAAAAATTTAAAACTTGATCATACATGTATGATTGAAAAATATATTTTTTCTTATTATTTTATATTGTGTTTCGTTTAAATTCGTAAAAAATTTAAAACTTGATTGTATATGTTACATGTATGATTGAAAATTGTATTTTTTTTTCTTATTAGTTTATATTGTATTGGATTATATTTTCAAATGTATATGACTTTTTCACGTTTTAGCGCATTTATATACTGATTGAAATTTTTTAAATGATTTAATTAAATATTAATATACAATCTTATTATTGTACCATCAGCGACCATCCTAGCTGACATAATATTCTGGATCCGCCCCTGACTGTTCCCTAACCCGAGAACCTTTCCAAGATGTGCTCCATATCTGGGTGAGAAGTGAACAAGTCTGAAAAGTAATCGAATATTTCACGAGTAATGTCGACCTGTATATCCCTCCACACACCACACGCCCATATTGTCCATAAGCTCAATATTTCATTTCTCGCCTTTTAACCTACTGCCTCATGGTGACTGCCTCTTAGTGAAAGTAATATTTATTTCTCTCTCTTAGCTTCAACCAACCAATGGGCTCTTGCACATTGCGCCCAATACATTTGCTCCCGTTCGTGTAATTTCTCAAGTTTAAGTTCCGAATTTATTAATCATATTAGCCTCTCCTGCCCCCGATACCCATTTTGCAATCGTTTGAGTTAACCTATTTAGTTACAAATAGAACAATACAAGTTGGTTAATTTTTTCCTTTTTTATATCATATGACAAGGTCAGAGATGGCAACGGGGCGATGGTGCCCACCCCGCCCCGCCCCGCCCCTCACCTCGTGCGTTCCCATCTCGTTTATTTTTTTATTTTTTTTAGTTAACTATTTTTTTATTTTTTTGTAATTTGTAATTAAATTTTTTATTTTAATCTTCACGAGGCGGGTTCGGGACGGGGCACCGCAACCCGAGACGAGGCGGCAATCCCCGCCCCGCCAATCCGTTGTGCGGATTTTTTTACCATCTCTAGATCGAGATACAAAGAAAGGGAAAATACAACTTCTATATTACTAAAACATCCTTGTATGTAAAAAGACATAATACCCTAATTCTCCTTTCAATTTACATTTAGCCTAATTCAATTTTGGCTTCCCTTAGTCGGGTCGACATTTTTATGTAATTATTCTCCTTTTCTTATCATTACCTTCTCTCCTTCATGAAACCCTAAAATCTACCATTGTCATTCCCTTGAACACTCATTTGGTTGAAATAAGTAATCAAAGCTTACAGCATTCTTGTTGGGTATTTAAAGAAAAAGAGAAGGTATTGTTAAATTTTAATATTTGAGCTACTTTCTTTATCAATTTTTCTAAATCATTTTTTCACGTTGTTGTGATTTGTTTTATGGTATTAATTTGTCAATAATAGCTTTGAATTCATTTTATCATTGAATTAGAGCTTTGACATGGGTTGCTTTCCAATATATTCTTATTACCCCTTATTTTTGAAGTGAAATATATTTTGGTAATAAAAGTTTGGCTATTTTATTTATTTGTTGTTCTACTATGACATACATTTCATTTTTTGATGTCCAGAACAACTTACATATCATTTTCTATAACTTATAACGACATATGTCTCGTTATCAATGTTGTACGAAGTTTGATATTTGATGAAATTTTAAAATTTTTATGTTGAATTGCAGTTATGAATACCGTGGATATGTTATAGATTCAGTTTGTTATCTAATTGAATATCAGTAGTCAGTTGAAGGTGCTTGAAAATGAAAATATGCTGAGAATAACCAAGGGAAAACAACGCCTAATCTTATTTCGAAAACAATTTCTTATATGGACTTGCATGATAAATTCAAAGAGGTGTTGAAGGTTGATACAGTGCTATACAAAATGGAGATATCGACTCTTGTCCAAATGATGTAGCTTTATTATTACCAACTTAATGAAAGAACCAAATGATTTATTACATTTTATAGTCATTGTGCTATTAATTGTGTTGTGCTGGAACGATCCTAAATTCATCGTGTTGCGTTTTTTATGTTAATGATTTTTTGTTAATAGAACAACATTAAAGTCATTTTATGTTATGTGTTTTTTTCGCAACTCTCATTAAATATATGTTGCCATTGGTTAACTCAATTGAAATTTTGTCGACAATATTAATGCATGTTTCTAATGTATTTTTCTACAACGTCCACAATCTATTGCAAAAAAGTTTATATATTTCATAGCCATTGATGAATAAAGTTAATGTGTCACATATTTTGCAACGTTCTGTGTGCAATATTAGAGAATTACATATAGCAATGTTAGTTTACCCGTTATCAATAATATCATTTTACAACGTTAAGTTTTTGTTGCATAAAAGTTTATATATTCCTTACATTTAATAATGAACCATTAACTGTTGTTAAATAAAGTTAATATAAAGATCATTAATTTGTAACACTTCTTTTCTCATTGTTAAAATATTTATGTATGGCATATTTGTTCATCTCTTGTTAATAAAGTAGTCGACCCGACCCATTAAAAAGATCTACCTAAGTAACATCCCAAATCATACGCTTCTACTCTCTAATGGTCTTTAAGCTCCAATACTAACTCGCCCACCACCACCACCACCACCATTTCAATCTCCTCTGCTGCCATTGCCACCACCATATCCATCTCTATTGTTGTCATTCCATCTAGTCGCAAATTTGGGTGTGAAAATCAAATTTGAAACAAAGATTCAGCGCATGAACACCAAGCGGAGCAATATCTCATCGCTCGCTATCAACAAATTTTAAGATACTCTTTCTATCTATAATACTGTTTTAATCTATAGTTGGCTCTTTAATGTGATTTTAAACAAGTTATAAGCACAAAATCTTGTATTCTTTCATCTTATATTGATTTTTCCTCTTTTGCCTGTGGTGTTTTTCCATATATCAGAGTGAAGTTCCATTTTTTGTGATAGCAACCATAAAGTATGATATTCTGCTTTTAGATCACAACATAAGATTTTAGTTATAGCATGTAGAGATGCGAGCAATGCTCGTTCACATGGATTTGAATGATACTTTGTTAAGATTTGATAAAATGCCCTCAAATTGGACATTGGAGTAAAAACAACGTAAGGATCTAAAGACCCTATCACAAATTCAAATTCATCTTTCGAATCAAATTCTTTCGGACGTTTTAAAGGAGAATATTTCCACTGCAAACAATTATACGTGACGAAAAGTCTAACCAGAAAACTGCATTTGAAGCAACGATTGTATTCTCATCGTATGACAGAAGGTACATCACTAGAAGATTATCAGCTATTTTAAGGAAGTTTTCAGTGATTTGGAGACATTGGAGATCATGTATGATGAAGAAAATTTGGGGTTGATTTTGCTGTTCGTTGCCCATATCATATATGTATTTAGAGACATGATCTTATACATTCATGATACTCTTACCATTGAAGAAGTTTATGATGCTATGTTTTCAAAGAAAAAGATGAAGCATCTTGTTGGATCTGATGCTCGTGGAGAAGGTTTTGTTGTCCATGGTGGTTATGAGAGGGACCTATCGAAATCTAATTTCAATAATAAAATTTGTAATTATTGTTAGAAAAGTGGTACATTAAGAAAGATTGCTATAAGTTACAAAATATGGACAAATAAGTTGTTGCAAATCAAAAGGAAAAAAAATCAAAAACTTCAGGTGAAGCCAGTATTACACAAGATTGCTTCGATGATAGAAAACGTTTGGTAATTGTTTATGATGACTCCAAACCTGACGAGAATTAGATTCTTAATACAACTTGCACTTATATGTGTTCTAATCAGGATTCATTTTCAACATATGAACCAGTTACAAAAGGTGTTATGGTAATGGAAAATAATGCACCTTATAAGGTAGTTGGTATTGGAATCGTCGAAATTAAGATATTTGATGAAACTGTCAGAACACTTGATGAGGTGAGGTATGTTCCAAATATGAAGATAAATCTTATCTCCTTAAGTACTTTGATTTAAGCAGGTATAAGTACACTGGTGAAGGTTGAGTCCTGAAGATTACTAAAGGTGCTCGTATTGTGATGAAGGGACGGATAAGGTCGTACTTATATGTCTTGCAAGGTTCTACAGAATCTTTGAATATCAATCAGCAAAAGTTAGGTACTTAAGTGGAGTTTGAGTTTGGTAGAGTACCATTGAAGTTTGGTTTAGGGTCTACATTGAAAAATACGTCCTAGTCAAGTTCAAAAGTCAAGGGTAATGTCGCTTTGCCACTATCACCAGTGGTGCCACATTATTCAATTTCTAGAAACATACCTAAGAGAGATATTAGATCTCCACAAAGGTACGAGAAAGTTGATTCATTTCCAGGTGGAGAACTTTTGAATCTTCTTTCATTACAGTGAAATTTTGTCAAAGTGGAGATTTGTTGAATTGTGACCCAAATTTTGTTAGGGGTTGGCATTTTGGTTGAATAAGGCTTTGAAGAAGTCAAGATATAGATTGGGGATTTTTGGGAGGTAGGGATTGGGCGATCAAATCCAGGTGCCCAGGTGCCAATTAGGTATGAAAATCGAATTTGGAACAGAGATTCAACGCTTGAGCACCCACGGAGCATTGTACCGTCGCTCGCTGTCTGTGAGGTAGCGGGCTTAAGCGTCACTTGTCACTCACTGCGGGCAACCTTTGCCGTTCGAGTGTCGGTGTTATTCGGCCTAAGCTTGTTTCATGATTTGACGAATTTTAAAATACTCTTTCTATCTATAAAACTATAATTAGGGTTTCACTTATACTCTACATATAGTTTGCTCTTCGTTGTGATTTAGAACAACTTGTAAGCAGAAGATCTGGTATTCTTTCATCTTATATTGAATTCTTTTCCTCCACCCATGGTGTTTTCCCCCATAAATCTTGGTGCTCTTGATTATTTATTTTCATCTTGTCATATTACTCTCATTCATTGAATCCAGCAAGCGGTATCAAAGTAAATTTGTATTATCTTCTATTATAACATTATCTTTTTGGGCGTGGATTTTTAATTTTTTTAAACTTTACGTTTATTCATATTGTGGTGCTGTTATTCATATTGAGGTGTTGTTGCTGGAGAAACAAGTTGCTGTGAATCAAGAAATTACTATCAGCCGGTACTGGATTTTTGAGATTTTTTGATTCGAGAGTGGCTCTAATTTTTATTTAGTTTGTGGAAAATGAATTGGGGTTTTTACATATGATGAGAGCATGGGAGTTGGTACGCACATGTCCAATTTCCTTTTCATATTTTTATGGGATAGGAGGTTAGTTATGATTTTAAAATTTCAGCTACATTACATTACATTGGATTTAATTTATTAAGTCCAATGAATCCAAGCACAACAATAGCACATCATCATCCGCCAATCAACAACTCTTTCTAACCTATGAGAAGTAGGGGAAAAGTGGGTGACTATATGAAAATACTCAATAGGACATTGAGTATTTGTGCAATTCCGAATAAGAGTATCGATTCTTATATTAAAATAGTCGTACCGTTCGGTAAAAGCACATAACAAATGGCCATTATCATTTATCATATCATGTTACTCCATTAGTGTAATATTTATCAACATGAAATAATAAAATTAAATGGGACAAAATCACTTGCACCTCGTTATCCTATGTTCAATCTTTGAAAATTTTGATTTGATGCTCAAAAAAATTCAGATTTTCGTACTTCTTGAAGCTGCCCCAAAATTTATAAAATAATTTGCTTTCTTTCTAAAAGATGGAAAATTAAGAAGGTATGTCGGAGGCCGTCGATGGCCATGGACGATCGAATGAACATTTTGAGCCAAAACGATATAATTATCGTTATCTATGAAAAGAAACAACATCAATATCGATGTAGTTCTGTTTCGTACTAAAACGACTTCAATGTCGAGAAAATTGTATTGGAACGATTTTAATGTCACTATAGAAATAACATGACACAGAGGTCATTTCAGTACAAATTTGACGTCANACACAGAGGTCATTTCAGTACAAATTTGACGTCATTGAGATCGTTCTAATTCAAATCATAACTATAACAACATAGATATCGATTCTTTTCAGATAGAACGACAATTATATCGATCTAGCTAAAAATGATGATTCGATCATCCATGGCCACTCGACATGCCTTCAACATACATAGGACGATCGAAATAGGTCATCAAGTGGATTCGATCTCACTCAAATGGCTTTAGGGGTGGTATTCAATTGATGTTTTTAATGACTTTTTGGGATCTAAAAGTTCAGGGGTATTCATTTTTGAAAAATTTCTAAAAGTATTGGTGTATTCAATTGAAACTTTTATAAACTTTTAAAAAGTCTTTAAAAGTCATAATATATTCAATTAAAACTTTTTAAAAGTTTCTATAAGCTTTTGGGTATTCAAGTTTGGCCGTCATGTGGCCATTTGGTCACCTATTATGTCAACCCCTATGGTAACATAGCAAAACTCTTCAAATTTTTATGACTTAAAAACACTTTTATAAAAGTTTCCATTTTACTAACTTTTAAGCAGAAAATACTAAATTCAAAATTCAAAATTTGTCTCTGATTAATTACAAGATTTTGGGATATGTATTTTTTTATATATATTTATCTTTCATTTTCCCACATTAGAGTTATGATTAAGATTTATTTGTTTCTATTGATCATATTAGGTTCTATTTTTCTTTTTCTTTTTCTTATTGTTTATTTCTATTTTCCATGAAAGAATTAAATTGTATTCTTATAGCTTTTTTATTTTCTTCATTCATTTTTTCTGAAAAATACCTATTTTTAATTAAATTATAAAATTTTATATAGACTAATTTATAATTAAATTTAAATATATTTTTTTATTCTTTAAAGGTATATTATATTAATAATACTGAATATTAAATTTATTTTTATATGTATAATTATTATTATTTATTTAATTAAGTTCTTAAATTTTTATTCTTTTTAAAATATTTGTTTATTATATGAGGGAAGGGGAAGGGGAATGGAAATGGAAATTGTGAGAACCAACACTTCGTACGTGATAATTTCACAATATTGCACTAGATCCACATAAACTTTATTTCAAATGAAAGTCTTCGAAAGTTTTTTAAATTCTACAAAAGTTCTAAAATGAAAATCTACAAAAGTCTAAAAAAAACCTTCCACTAATTACATACAAATCTCTAAAAAAATTCACGAAATCTACAGACATTGTCACTTAAAAAAATCTATCAAAATCTTCAAAAGTCTCAATTGAATACACCTTCTTAACAGTCAATTTTGTCTCTATATAATTTTTCTAGTCCCAAATACGTCGGAAAAAAATATGAATACCTGAACAATTTTCACATTAGCAAGCGCCTTCACTTGACTAGGAATATTCTCAGTTTTCGTTTCCGGTGGGTGCCCCAATGTCCCTCTTTGATTCCAACCCCAAGTAAACAACTGAAAATCAAAAAAACCCACAACAAGAATTTTACTAATTCACAAATGAATAAAACCCACAAATACAATTATCACTTATAATCAATCAAACCACTTAAAATGCACTCAAAATAGAATTAGGAGAAACCTTGCCGTCTTCACAAATGGCAAGAGAGTTACGGCTACCAGCAACGACGGAGCTAACCTCATTTGAAGAAAGAGATGTATTTGTGCAAACCCATTCTCTCTTCATTGTTCCCTATTCCTAACTGTCCATCTTCACCAAAACCCCTGAACAAGAAAACAACTTGATTTTACATAGTAGCCTGTGTGTCAATGTGTGCTGAGATGGGAGTGGCTTGGGAGGAGATCATGCTATAACAGCGGTTTTCGAAGCCATTGATGCCGCAGGTATACTTAGCAACCTGAAGTAGCTAGAAACATATAGTGATGCGGATAGAAAGAATTTTTTCCGTTTTGTCAGCGGACCAAGAGTGCCTATCCGATTCAAAATTGCACTTATATATTCAACTTTGTTACTTTGAAGTAGAACTCTGAACTCATGCCTCTTAAGCTACTTACACTTAGGTCCGGTTTGATAGGCCAAAATTTTCCATGGATGATGGAAATTATTCCACATTTTTCACTTTTTAGCTTGTTTGATATGAAAAAATTTCTTAGCAATTCATTTTCTCGCCTCACGTGACCCTTAATTCCCCAGAACCGAGGAATTGAAATTCGCATGGTTGAGCTAGTTTTTTTTTTCTTTTCTTGGTAAGGGAGAAAACATTATTTACATTATTCGGTTTTTAAATCATAATTTTTCTTTGCATTATTCAATTTTTGCATTTTCTATTCCCAAAAATCACTTCTTAGTACATTATTTTTCTTTACGCTATTCATTTTTAAATTTCAACATTTTTCAAGTGAAAGATTATACAAATCAAACATAATTAATTGACAATCCTCGGTAAAACAAGTTATAAGGAATTCAATTCCTTGAGATTCGTTTTCTTTCCACCAAAATTTCATTTTTGCAATCAAACGGACTCTTATATATTCAACTTTAATCATGCTACTTGTACAATTTTATTAATTATTATAATTATTATTTTTTTACAATCTTTGTTAACAATTCACGTTTGGAAACATCACATTTCAAAAACTATTTTTAAAATTGATGGTCTGAATTTTGACAACACCAATATTGTCGATCATAATTATCAACAAGGATTGTACAACAAAGTTAATTCTTAAAATTGTGATTCCTGTTCAAGGTTGCTGAAAACTTTTATTTAAATAATTAATGGCCACGTGACACTTACTTGATAACGTTGATGAGTAGAAGTAAAAATATATTTCATGAACGTTGAAGAATTTTACCTATTCAAATATTTGAATGACAGTAAAATAAAATTTTTATGACTTTCGCACGAGACAGTCCTCAAAAGTCAAACCCAGCATATTTTCGGATGCTTTAAGGCATCGCTGACAAGAAGTGATTTAGAGAGATCATTCATTATGGAGATGGCAGATTGAGTATCTCTTTTCCGTTGGAATGCGGAAGCGGAATTATCCAGAAATTAAAACAAAAAAAATCTAATTCAATTAACAAGTTCATCTAGATGTTCACATATATATTATATATCAAGAATTAGGGATTCGAGTTTTTATCTAAATTCGATGATCAATTCTAGAACTGAATCTGAATTTTTTATTGAATTAAAGATTTTTTTTAAATTTCTGGATAATTCCGCTTCCGCATTCCAACATCTTCCTCATATTACTTTACATGTGTTTTACAACTCTCTATACATATCTGGTTTATTTTGAAATGAAGGAAAAATTCAATAATTTTGCCATTTTAGTCCCACATCGCGTTAGTGTCATATGATCATTAACGTTGAAATTAATGTTTGATAATAAATAGTATGTTGGGATAATGGCTTGAGAAATCTAGGGGAACTTACCTACTTATTCAAATAGAGAAATTATGGCCTTAGGAGGTGTTTTATAATGTGTGGGCCGGTTGAGGATGTGTGGAATGATGTGATTTGCACATCGAGTACTCCACGTCTTAGATTGTCATTTCTATTGTTCTTCAATAATTATACTTTTCTTTTATTTTTCCTCACTTCTTGTCATATTGAGTATAATAATTATACTTTGGGTTATTCCCCCTTGAACAAGGAAATTTTATATAGGGGTGTATAGGTGCTATGTTGACAACATGTACGATCGTAATTTTTTTTTTCTTTGCATCATTGTCCAATGAAATAAGAATCGAACTTGGTGTACACTCAAAGTGTACATCAAGTTTGACAACCCCTCACAATAGGGGGTCCACTTTTTTCTGAAGCGGACCCCACTATTACGAGGGGAATGTCAAACTTGGTGTACAACCATCATTTCTCATGAAATAATATGAAGTGTCTCCATGTAAATTAATTTGGCAAAATTGTTTGTACACGTAGAACGGTCTTATACTTTTGTCTCTTCTGTTTTTCCTCTTTTAAAATTTATTATAAATTAATTTAATTATTTTTAAACTTTAATAGATGCATTCACTTTCAAATTTCCAATTTTCGCACATTAAAGATCAGTTATTTAACGTAAAACCCACAACTGATTGAAAGGTAAAATTTGCAAGATCAAAGAGAAAATGATTAAGCCCATGTTTGGGCCACATTTTTTTTTCATTCTCATTTTTCTATTCATTTTCAATCACACATTCTTCAATAAAATAATTTTTTTTTCTTTTTCAACCACATATTCT
>CAIGRS010202457.1:0-11527 GCA_903798395.1 Fraxinus floribunda | reverse complement strand
AAAATGATTAATTGAGATTTTGTGTTAAGTATATATATTTATTAATGTCCCAATATCATATAGAATGCGTTGTTGTAGCTCACTTGTTAGAGGGCTCATGTGGGATGCTCGAGGTTCGATTCCCTTTCACCCTTATTCCCTGTTTAATTTTTAACAAAAATAATACTATACAATAATTTTACCAACTTTTAACAAAAGTTAGTGTAGCTCATATGGTAGAGTTCTTGATTTACATTCAAGAGGCTTAGGGTTAGATTCTATGCTCCTCCCCTCTTTCATTTAATTTTTTGACACAGGAAATAATAACTAAAGAATTATATATTATTATTTTTTGTTTCCGAAATAATTTCTTCCAGAAACTTATTGACTCAAATTATTATTTTATAATATAGGTTTTTTTGTTAGGTTTTATCAATTTATTGTGTAAAATTTAAATCTGGACAATCTAAGTATTGCTATTTATTCTTTTTAGAGTTTGAAAAACTCTATTTCTTTTTGGGTAAAGCATATTTATAGTTCTAAAAATCATTGTTTTAAAAATTATACATAAGCTTCGCCTAAATTCGAAACTTGTCTTTATTGTTTAATCATGTTTTACATATAAACTTCATCTTCTCGTTTAAATTTGTAAAAAACATGAAATTTGATCATACATATATGACTGAAAATGTATTTTTTTTTCTTATTATTTTACATTCTAGTGCATTTCTATATTGAATAATTTTTTTTTAAATATTATGTAATTAAATATTAATAAATAATCCTACTATTGCGACCGTCAATTGTTGCCCTAGCTCTTGATGGTCGCCCTAGCTCACTCAATATCTTGGATCCGTCACTGGTTGTATGTTATCCTCTAATGGTCTAGTTAATTCAACTTTGATATTCTTTTACCTATCTTATGTTCCTATTAATGTTTTTTAGTATTAATTTCTTTTCTTCTCGTCATAGAGGCGTGGATTTAGAAGTTACTCGATAACTTTGGTAGTCCACAACTTTTGGATTTAAAAAGGTTTAAAATGCTTCCCACTTTCTCAACTAATTTTGGCATTATCTATTGTTGGATTTTGATACCCAATAAATCTCGAGCTATGATGTAAAACGTCGATATATAATTTTACATACCTCAACCACTGGTGAATTGATTACCAACAACCAAGTATAAAGGCTCAACTCGAAAATAACATGGACTGTTGGAAGTAGTTTAAGGAATTAATGTTACTCACGGCCGATATATTTACATATTGGATGACTTTTAATCTTGGCTAATTTAACCTCTTTATTGGTCCAACTAGCCTAACGTGTTTCTATATATATGTTTCCTAACCTAGCCCTTTTTTGTGTGTGAATTTGAGAAAAATGTGATTGCCTTGTTTTGAGAGAAAAATGGCTGCTTTGTGTTGGAGAAGAAACATGTGGTTGTTTCTTGCTTTTGGTCCCTTTTTTTTTGCCTTCTTCAATCGGTTTTTTCTCCCTCTTTTATCACCTTTGTTGTTACGAATCAACACCATTTTCCTGTCCTTTGTAGGTAAGATTGAGAAGTAATCGAGGTGAATATATTGGTTGTGGGTTGAAGCCATTTGTTGATTGGTAGAAAAGGTAAAGTGAACTGAACCCAAAAATCACCGTTTCAAAGATCTTGGAGCAAACTTTTACCAATTGGTATTAGAGCTTCAAGGTGGTGGATTTTTCGCCAGAAACCAATATGAAAAATAGGCTGAAAAATCGAGCAGAAAACTAACAAAAATTTGAAAACGAATCATTCCAGATTTTCTTCAATGCTGCTGAATCTGTTTGTGTTTTCTGGCCAATCTGGTTAACGGTTGGACAAACCAAGACCACTAGCATGAAGTATAGGTGGAGGCAGTCCCGGAGGTGTATCGCATGGCAAACATACATAGAGCGCTCCGACGACGAATGAGGGCGCGTGAAGAGGAATTCGATATCTTCAGGCAACTTGTTCCTAACATCATTTCTGACATTTTGGTGGTGTTAGTTTTTTAGTTTCAGGTTATATAGTGAAATTCGTATGATTTTGCCCCTTGTGCGTTTGAAATTCTATCTTTTTTATTAATTACTGCAGTTGTTGGAGTTTTAGGGCAAATAGTGGTGGTCATAAAGTTTGATAAATTCGCATTTTTCGACATTTATGGACATTCAGATGTGGTCTGCTATGGTGTATTAGCTTATTTGTTTAATTTCAGTATTAGTGAGTTATTGTGTGGGGGTGACATTATAATTGGGGTTGCCATGTGAGGTAACCATAGCTTATGCTAGAAATTTAGAAATCATTTGCTCTACTTGAAGTGATGAATTTAATTGTAAGTTGATATTTCTTTTTTGTGTTTAATTGCCATTAAGTAATTTGTGTGAGACTGTATTACATAAGAAATTGAATTTTTTGTTGACACCCATTTGTGTTGCATTGATTATTCTATAAGGATGCCTGAAATTGACCACGTTTGACCATTCCCTTGATATTGAGATCGTGAATCTCACAAAACTCTAAAAATCTAGAACGGTATATATTGCGGCCTTAACATTACTTTGTATGACCTATTTGTGCACTTTGGTTGTTCTATTCTTTCAAAATGTCTTCATATTTCGAAGTTAGAATTTTCAATGGAAAAATAAATTTTTCAATTTGGCAACAAAAGATGAAAGGAATTTTAATTCAACAAAAAGTTTAAAAAACCGTAGATTGCAATTTTTCCGTTAACTTGACAAAAGTACAAAAGGATAATATGATGAATGTGCTTACACTTCAATTATTTTACACCTATCTGATGTTGTTTTGAGAAAGTTGGTCAATTTGATTCTACAAAAGAACTTTGAAAAATGTTGGAGAACTTATATTTACTCAAGTCTACTCCTAATAAATTGTGCTTATTTGAAAGATTTTTCAATTTTAAAATGGATCATTCAAAGGATATTGATGACAATTTGGATGTTGTTAACAAGCTTGTTCAAGACATTATTAATTATGATGAAAGGCGTCTTAAAAATATAAGGTCATTATTTTGCTAAATTCTATGTCTGGCTCATATTGGGAGGTTAAGAATGCAATAAAGTATGATAGGGACCTTTAACACATGAGATTGTCATTGATTCTCTTAGAAGTATAAATATGGAGATTAAGACTAAAAAAATGATAAGAGGAGTGGTGAAATACATATGATGAAAAGTAGAATGAATTTTAAGCAAATGAATTTGGGTAGAGCTTAAGACAATAGTGACTTGAGTAATATGGGTGGTAAGAAAAAAGGCAAAGGTTGGGTCAAGTTCGATGGTAAGCAGTGTTACAACTGTAATAAGTTTAAAATCTTTGTGAATGACTGTCCAAGAAGAAGAATAAGCAGAAGGGTAAGATGAGAGGTCAGGTGAGGTGAATGTGGCTATAATGTTGAATGATGACCCTAGTGAGGTTTATTCAGAGTAGTTGGTGCATGTGCATCTATGTATAATCCTTTTTGCATGTGTGTGATTGTGTAATTCTATTGCATGATTATATGTTGCATTTCAATATGTTTGATATGTTCATTTGTATGAATTTAAGAGTAGTCTGATTACTTGGTGTAATGTGTTTGCATGCATAGTGGGTTGGGATGCATTAGTGGTAAGAAAGTTGTGTGTCTTTTGGTGATGTGGCTTATAAATGCCTAGAGGTACATTGGTGGTATGTGACGGGGATGTGGAGTTTGACATTTGGATCACGAGTGGAAATGTAATCAAATATTTGGAATCCTTTATCAAAGACCATGTATAGGTGAACTATGAGAGAGACACTTCTATCACTTTTGTTAGATGGAGACCCATCATCCACATAGGTTAGGAGAAGTGAAGTGGTGATAGAGGATTATCCCGTTGACTAAGGATCTATTGTGGTTTACCAATTAAACATGAGTTAAGTGATCAGTCTCATGAATATGATGGACAATGAAAAGAAATATGTGTTCTCGAGATGTGTGTAACACGGAATGGAATAGGATAAATATGGTGAGATCTTTTCATGGAGTTTTGGCTCCGAAACACGAGCTAAGGTTTGTGATCCCAATTTTATTAGTTACATTGATTACGCAAGTATGAATTTTGTATTTTGTTTACTTGTAAATTGATTGGGTATAAACGTGGAGATTTGATGGGTTTTGATATCAATAAATCTTTGGTTCTGATATCAATAAATCTTGGGTTCTGATGTAAAACGTCAGGATATAATTTCACAGGCATCGTGCAATGGTGAATTGATTACCAACAACCAAGTCCAAAATCTCGACCCGAAGACAACATAGACTGTTGAAAGTAGTTTTAAGGAATTAATGTTACTCATGACTCATATATTTAACCATCGGATGGTTGTTAATCTTGGCCAATTTAACATTTTTATTGGTCCAACTAAAATCTAACATATTACTATATATATATATTGTTTAACATAGCCATTTTTGTGTGTGATTTGCGTATGAATTTTGAAAAAAATGTGACTACCTTGTTTTGAGAGAAAAACGGATGCTTTGTGTTGGAGAAGAAATGTATGGCTAGTTCTTGCTTTTGGTTCCTTCTTTTTGTCTTCTTCAACCAATTTTTTCTCCCATCTTTTATTGTCTTTGTGGCTGCAAATCAAGATCATTATCTTGTTAGTTGTGGTTAAGATTGAGAAGCAACTGAGGTGAATATATTGATTGTGGATCGAAGCCGTTTGGATTGGTTGTTTGGTAGAAAATGTGATGTGAAACTGAGCTCGAAAATCACGGTTTCAAAGATTTTGGAGCAAGCTTCCATGACATCTATAAAATCATGATTACAAATCCATGGACTAATTTGTTAGTTACCTACCCGATGAATCTTAAGAGTATTTTATTTGAATTCCCATCATGTTGTATGTGTTAAAAACGGGAAGCGCAATATTCATTGAATGCATAAAAGACAATTGTTTGATACCCATCATAAAAGAGATCGCTAGACTTTAAAATTCAATGCAAGATTTAGGCAGAGAAGGGGATTGTTGATGTGGAGGTGAGTGTTTTTTTTGTAAATACACAAGTGATTTCTTTATCGCAGTAATTAAACTTACTGAAACCTACACGAATTCAAATGGAAAGTTGGACTGAACTTATACCAAAGGAATGAAATGAAAAAGATTGAGGCAATAGTTGAACTTTTTGTCCTCAAAACGAATTTTCCCCGTACAGATGTGGCAATCGTCCCCCAAAATACAACGATTAACTTCAAGAGATTGCAGTACTTCAAATCACTTGAAAAGACTAACCAAAAAGTGTTTTGAAATTTCTTTTTTATGAAAATAAAAGACTGGTTTTTATGCAGAATTTCGACAGAATTTTGTTGTTAAATGATATGCTATTAATGCATAGGACTGAAGTGAATAAAACCAACATATATGGGTCTAATTTATAGAGGTTGAGGAGGTGCACACGAAATGACAAAACCTAAAAATCAAACTATTTTCTAAAATTTGTACAGGTACGTTGGCACTCGCTGGCCGTCGACTTGGCCACTCGAACGCTGAAAGCAGAGACACCACTGCTCGCTTGGCTTGGAGCGTCGTTCGAGAAGAGGTTTCATCCATTGACTTTTTCATTTTATTCAAAAATTCATGATTTTCAACCTAATTTCATCCATTAATTCCTCATTCATCAGGAAATAATTTTTGACTTCCAAATATACCAAATTCTTCTATTCGGCGAGTAGAATGTGTTTGACCCATTTCTCGCAAAATTCGAATAGCAAGACACATCCAAATATTTAGTTAAAAATTGATAAAAATTAATTTACCTCCTAACTTTTTTCCTACAATCCCCCACATGAATAGAAATTACCAACATGCACATGAAATGCAGACTCTAAAACGAAGTACAAAAGACAAACTATAGCATCTGAGAGGTAACTTTTGGTTTTGAACCTTCTTTAGTCAAATACAATCAAATTTACTAGGCTAATCAGTGAACATGAAGTCTTGAACAATTCAACCATTGTTGTAAATTAAAACAATTGTATCAATACCATAACTTCTCTAGCAACTTTGGTTCTCATGGTTGTTCTTCATTTTGGCCCTGAACAACTCTTGGTTTCATAAGTGTTTTAAGAGAATTTAAGTCTCAATTCTTATAGAAGCAGCCCCACCTCACACTTACATAGATGCTCCTATAGTATCGTATCATACTTTTCTTGGCATTTTCCAAGATATAGGAATCATTAAAAGTATTACTTATCCTAATACACTTAGCATTTTAGCACTTTCATTATTTAGGAATGGGTATAAGTGCTCGCCTGAATTATTTATAACTTTGTTGTCTCATTGAACCAAGATCTTGGGATCTCCAATCAACAAGGTTGGGTTATCGCTATGGTGATTTTAGTCCATAGGCTTGAGGCCCATTTTTTGTGAAAAATGGTACACTTGATCTCTCGGTAATCCTTTTGTCATCCTTTCGTGAAAGGATTTGCTATATTTTCCTTCGATTTAACATAATTATCAGAGATATACCGTTCGAAATTAGTTGTTCAATAGTATTATGTCTCCGACGAATGTGTCGAGATTTACCATTATACATACTATTTTGTGCCCTAACAATAGCAGGTTGAATGTCACGGTGTATGCTGATAGCTAGTACCGCCTTTTCGCAACACGAAATATCCTCAAGAAAATTACGAAGTCATTCTGCTTCTTTTCCAATTTTATCTAAAGCAATAAACTCTTATTCCATTGTGGAAAGAGCTATACATGTTTGTTCAGAGGATTTTCAGAACACGACTCCACCTCCAATGGTAAAAATATAAACACTTACAGACTTTGAATCATTTGTGTCAGATATTTAATTTGCATTGATATGTCCTTCAAACACCGCAGGATATCTAGAATAATGCAATTAATAATTTACCATGTGTTTTAAGTATTTAAGAACTTGTTAATGCCTTCAATTGTCATTTTTCTGGATTACTTGTAAATCTACTTAACTTGTTGACTACATATATTATGCCCGAACGCGAATAATTTGTAATATATATTAAACTTCCTATAACACGTGAATATTCGAATTGAGATACTGGTTCACAAGTATTTTTGGCTAAGTGTGCACTTAGATCCAGTAGTGTTTTGACCGAATTATCATCATACACCTTAAATTTTTTAAGTATGGCCTCAACATAATGGAATTGAGACCGATAATCCAAGTGTCTTGGAGATTTTAATCCCTAACATGACATCAACAACTCTCATATCTTTCATATTGAAGTGTTTTATCAACATTTTCTTGGTTGTAGTAATACCTTTCGAGTTATTACTCATAATTAGAAAATCTTCAACATATAAGCACATAATTACATATTCATTAGGTATGCTTCAGATGTAGACACATTTGTCACATTCATTAATTTTGAAGTGACGACATAGCTTTGCCAAATTTTTCATATCATTACTTCGATTTTTGTTTTAACATCTATTTGATATATTTCAAGATTATGTGATGTCGCAATTGCCATCAATACTCGAATAGACTTGATTCTTGTAACAAGTGAATATGTATCAAAGCAATCTAGACCTTCTCTTTTTCTATACCCTTTGGCTACTAATCTAGTCTTGTACTTGTCAATTGATCCATCAAACTTCAACTCTTTTTTTTTGAAGATCCATTTGCAGCCTATAGTTTTATTTTCTGGTGGAAGATCAATCAATTCCCAAGTATGGTTTTGTATAATAGATTCTATTTCATTGTTGACAGCTTCTTTCCAATAAGGTGATTCGAGTGGACATTGCTTCTATAAATGTCCTTGGATCGTTTTCTAGCAACTATGTCAGAGAATTTGGGTTAAATGTCTTAATAGTCTTTAGCCTCTTATTGTACCTCGATTTCTCATCTTCTTGATGATTTTCATTTGCAGTATCGTAAGTTCGTTTTTATAAACTTATTCTTTTCCTTTATAAGAAAAGACGTCTTCAAAAAATACAGAATTTCTTGATCCAATTATAATACCTTCATGTATATCAAGTATTTCTGATTTACGAACCAGAAATTGATATGAACTATTGTTGTTTGTATATCCAATAAATATGCAATCTATTGTTTTTTGTCCAATCCTAACATGTTTAGGTTTAGGTATATGTAATTTTCCTAAACACCCCCACACTTTTAAGTATTTATATGAAGGGTTTCGACATTTTCATAACTCGTAAGGTGTTTCAACCTTGCTTTTGTATGGTATTTTATTTAAGAATGTAATTTGCCAAAAGTATAGCTTCTCCCACAAGTTTTGAGGTAAGCCTGAACTTATCAACATTGCATTTATCATTTCTTTAAATGTTTGATTTTTGCGTTTAACAACATCATTTGATTGAGGTGAATGTTGTGTCGTTGTTTGATGAGTAATTTCAGATTCTAAATTGAATTCTTCCAACGGTGTCACATATTCTCCACCTCGATCACTACCAATCATTTTTATTCATTTTTCAAGTTGATTCTCAACTTCATTCTTGTAGTATTTAAATACTTCCAATGCTTCATTTTTGTTTTTCAACAAGTATACATAGCAGTATTTTGTACAATCATCAATGAATGTAATGAAATACTTTTTATCACCTTTAGTTTATATAGATTTTAGGTTAAGTGTATCATTGTGAATTAATTTTAAAGGCGGCGTGTTTCTTTCAATGGAATGAAACTGTGTTTTGGCTAACTTAACCTCTACACAAATCTCGTATTTACCATTTGTATTAAAAAGCATGGATGGTAGTAAACTTAAATTCATTAACTAGTGCATGGAATTAAAGTTTGCATGTCCTTATCTATGATGCTATGAATTAGACGACTAAAAAAATAAGTAGAAGAAGATATTTTATTCTTCGTATTATTCTGTACAATAGTGATGACTTTTATTTTAAATAGTCCATCACTGCATAGCCCTTGCCTACATAAATGTTATTT
Organism: Fraxinus floribunda; assembly: GCA_903798395.1. Classification (NCBI taxonomy): domain Eukaryota; kingdom Viridiplantae; phylum Streptophyta; class Magnoliopsida; order Lamiales; family Oleaceae; genus Fraxinus; species Fraxinus floribunda. The sequence continues at coordinate 2,591 of CAIGRS010202457.1, read as the reverse complement.
TTAGTAAGTATTAACTTATTCGACACAAAGAATAGTTTGAAGTCATTATTGTTAAGTAAAGAACCCTAAACCAAGTTCTTGTGAATGTCCGGCACATAAGGCACATTGTTAAGGGGGAGTTCATTGCCCGATGTCATCTTCAATACAATTTTGCATTGTCCATAAACATTCGAACTTGAAGAGTTTTCCATGAACAAATCCTCACCGTTCGTTAGATTATATGATGAGAACGTTACCTTATCAGCACAAATGTGGTAAGTGGCACCCGTGTCCACCGACCATTCTAAGGAATTTCCAACGTTGTTGCATTCTGAAACAACCGCTGACAAGTTAATATCTGATACTCCATCAGATAATGTATTAGATTCTGTGATATTTGTTTGGGCTTACTTCTTTGGTTTACGACATTCGTTGGAGCGATATTCGACATTTTCATAGTTGTAACAATTGCCTTGAACTTCTTTGCATTCTTGTTGTGTCGTTGCTCGAAGGATTCCACTGAATATTTCCTCTTTTTATTCTTATCGTTTGTTTCCACCGCATTTGCCTTTGCTTGTGGTATATGATTTACATTTCACTTGTTCGACTTTCTAATATCTTCTTCAATTCTCAATCGGATGATCGGTTCTTCAATACTCATCTCATTGCGCTTGTGCTTGAGATGACTCTTGAAGTCCTTCCACGTGGGTGGAAGTTTCTCGATGATTTTAGCCACTTGAAAGGACTCACTTAGAGACGGGTTGTGGGTGTGAATGTCATGGAAAAGAACCTGCAAATCTTAACTAATAATCGTCTTGGAATCTATCATATTGTAATGCAAGAATTTCGTGATGATGAACTTCTTTGTTTCAACGTCTTCAGTCTTATATTTCCTCTCTGAGTATTTCCAAACTTCCTTTGCAGATTTCATGGAACTATACATGTTGTATAGCGTGTTGTCAAAGCCATTCAGAATGTAATTTTTGCACAGAAACTCTGAATGTTTCCAAACATCTAATGTTATTAACAGTGCCCTATTATTTTTCACTTCTTGCATAGCAGGAGCATTCTCTTTTTGAAATTTCGCCAAATTGAGGATTGTAAGATAAAACATCTTTGTTGCCAATTTTTGAAGTCAAGCTCACTAAATTTTTTAGTTATTTCTCCAAGTGAAACGGAGGTTGGATGAACGGTAGGGGAACTGAAATCAAAAGAGAAACATCTAAAGTGATTGGAGTCATATCAATCGGAGTAATCGAAAGAACAACGACCGGAGCAACACCAGTTAAACCGACAACGAAATTCAGTATAACCAAGTATAAATGAAATTCGTAAAGAAATCACTTGAAAATTCATCTTCGGATTGTTGGTTGTAAATACACGAATTGATTTCTTCATCGCAGTAATTAAACTACGGAAACCTACCCGAATTCAAATGGTAAGTTAAGACTTAACTTATACTGAATGAATGAAATACAAAGGATCGAGGTAAGAGTTGAAATATTTGTCCTTAAGACGAATTTTCCTCGTACGTGTGCCTATGGTAAATGGCAATCGTCTCTCGGGATACAACGATCAATTTCAAGTGATTGCAGCACTTTAAATCACTTGAAACGACGAACCAAAAAGTGTTTTGAACTTTGCTTTTTATGAAAATGAAAACCTAGTTTTAATGCAGAATTTCAACAAAATTTTGATGTTATATGATATGCTATGACTGCATAGGATTGAAGTGAATTAAACCAACACATAGGAATCCACTTTATAGAGTTTGAGGAAATGCACAGAGTGATACTATCCAAAAATCAACTTATTCTCGAAAAGTTGCATAGGTACTTTGGCTGATAGCTGACTTGGTCGCTCGAGTATTGAAAGCAAGGACACTGCCGCTCATTTGACACGAAGCTGCAGCTCAAGCAGCAATTTTATGCATTGACTTTTTCATTTTATTAAAAAATTCATGATTTTCAATCTAACTTCATCCATTAATTTCTCTTTTATCTAGAAATAGTTTTTGACATTCAAATTTACCAAATTCATCTCCTCAACTAGTAGAATGTGTTAAAATCATTTCTCGCAAAATTCAAGTAGCAAGACCCGTCCAAATATTTGGTCAAAGATTGATAAAAATCAATTTTCCTTAACTATTTTCCAACAGAGCGGTCATTAAGAATCATGATGGGTTGTGCAGGCTATACACGAGAAGCACGTTGTTGAAGGGTTCTTGTCTGCACGAAGACTGGGCACACAAATAAGCGCGGTGGAGTGTAATGTCTTGACGGTCACCAAAAAAATAGAAAATTTAGCCCAAATTTATGGTGAAAATAAAAAAATAAAATAAAAATTTAGTCTACCTCAAAAAATTAATTTTAGTCCAACTAGCTTCATTCTCAACCCAAGCCCAATATTCAATTATTCAAATTTAGTTTAAGACTCTACAACAATTACATATTTATTTTATTCATATTCATGATACACAAATAACTCGTTATTTACACACAAATATATATAACTAAGTTTAAAGAGTTCACTTATAATCAAATTAGTTTATTATATAATGATAAGTGCGAGTTTTTGCACTTATTCGAACCATTAAATTTAGATATTTGTGA
>CAIGRS010202445.1:0-17216 GCA_903798395.1 Fraxinus floribunda | reverse complement strand
TTTTGGTAATTTTTTTTCTTTTTTTCTTTTTTTTTTTTTTTTTTTTTTTTTTGGTTTGTTTTCTTTTTTCTTCCTTCATGGAAAATGGAAAAGAGAAGAAGCTACTAGTGCAAGTGGACGATATTGTCAAGAAGAAATGAGACGAAATTGATGGTGATGATGAGCAACAGTAGAAGACTCTCCTTTGTGTGATTCGATCACCCAAGCTCCACCCCATTGCGGCTCCATCACCACAACTCCACTAAAAACTTTGAGCTTGACATCATCTTCATCACAATCTTAGAGTTTGAAGTGTGGACTTTGAAACCACTTGTTGGGAAAAATGTCCAAGCATGCAACAAAAAATGAAAAATGATCATAAAAAAAGAGAAAACACTAACTAAACAGGGTCATCTAACCATTGAAAACCAAGGGGGGAGAAGAATTCGGTTAGATAAGAATAGTTTTGACAGCATCAAATCATGGTAAAATACAATCAGGTCTAGCCTAAAATATCCATTTTCAATTAAGAACTTCATTTTAGATCATGTATGATAGTAACGTAGCCGGCATGTATTCGAATAAAAGAATAAAGGAAATGGTCTTGCTATTATGGATAAGAAGAAAGTAGATAAAATGAAGTATAAGAATCAACAATTGATATTATCATAGATTTGCAAAAGACTTTTTCAACCTGTTCCTGCACAAATTAGAAGATACATGCAATTAAATCCTTATCATAGTCACAAGTTAATTGTGGAATAGCTCTCCCTCTTCGAGCATGCTATTGTTGTGAGCATGAGCTTTTTCAGGTCTACAGAAGCCATGCCCCAACAACCTAAATAATCATTCCCCTGATTTATTGGTTTCACCTACTCTTGTTGATGTAAATTCTCAATTCTTGTCTATCCATTCGGTCACATTTCCAACTTATCATCCTCATCTTTGCTAAGTTGCCTTTAAAGACATTTTGTCTTTTACTAACTCAATGCCCTGTACCATAAACCATAAACGGTCTATTATGACCTCGAGGATATCATAATAAACTTTAGACTGGCAAAGAAGTAGGTCTCATGTCATTAAGTGTAGGAATATATGTTTAGGAAAACAGGCCTGTTCATATTTATTCGGGTTAAAGCAGGTTGGGTAATTTCTCTCTCAATCTAAATACAACTCACTAATAATTTATCCTTTTCTTCTTCTTTCCAATCATGATGGATGCAAGAAGTGAAATGATTATCCACTCAGTGTATGTTTGGCAAAGCTGAAATTTTAATTTAAATTGGTCCAACATATTCTTTATCCAACATATTTTGTAGGACCAACAACTTGCTATCTACTTATTATCAATGCAATCCATAGATCCCATAACTTGTAAGCACTTAAAATTTTAAGCTTCCCCTGTCATATACTTAATATCCACAAACCTATTTAAGACAAACAGAGCTTTAAAAAAAATTGAAGAAAACAAGGACGGGGGAGGAGTTGCCTATCATAGCAGTAAAATACTGGGCTAATGCAATGTCGTGGTTCAAATTTGACAGCAACCCGAAGTTTCAATTGTTTAACAACTATCCAATCTTTTCATCCTTGTACCTTCACTTAACAAGAACGTGACAAGGGTATGTGCATGCATAACCGTCTAATTATTTCCCTACGGAATTGGATTTCCATACCAGAATCAAGCAGACACAAAAGAACTCGGAGATAAACACAATTTTTTTCAAAATCCAAAAACTTGGTTCAGACATAACTACCGTTTTCTTTCTGAACCTATAAAGCATACCTAGCCCCTGTTTGAGCCACATTATTTTTTCATTTTCATTCTTCTATTCATTTCTAACCACATTCTTTAATAAAATAATATTTTCCATCGCATCAATAAATTTTCCTTTTTTTTTCAACCACATATTCCTCGTCACATAAAAAAAGAAATGTATTCTTGGAGAAAAAATGTGCACCAAACAGGGGCCTAATCTGAAGCCTCTGTAAATTGAACTCAATCTCAAGAACCAAGTCATTTCAAAAAGCAACAGGGTTGTACCTAACCTGCTTCCTTCCATAAAATAACTCACCACCGAACTATTAGCTTTGTATAAAATGATCCCCACCACCATCATGTCCTGTTGATAATGTTTGATGACAAAAGCCGAACTCATTTTATTATGGAAATGCTATTGGTCCAACTTTCCCTGATATAAGACTTTTCAGCTTTTTCTTGAAGGAAAAGATGGGAGTATTTTAATAGGTTTATTTCATATCTGGTTCATTAGTCTAAAACTACAAAACCATAGATAATTTAATCTCAAGTTTTCCATTGCCTGCAGAGGATGTCTTGGATACAGGAACTCAAACAATTCCGAGTGTTCCTGGTTATGTACAGCATTTACTCAATAAAGTAAGCATGTATGTTCTCTGTGTAGTTGGTATTATAATTTAAGATAATAACAAAAAATGCTCCTAAACTTCATTTCCACTCCACATTCAACACAAGAAAGAATATATCCAAATTATTTGCGTCAGTTTAAGCTCAAAATAAGTAAAAATATTTAAAAAGGATAATTGAACCTAAACATGGAAATTTATTAAAGTTTGAGCAGCATTATTCCAGTTAAAGTTTTTTGCATTTAGCTGATCGAGTGAAAGGACACTTCTCTCAAAGTTTAACGGAGTCACAAGATAATTATTCTGACCTCTTAACTTTCACCCACCTTACGAAAAACTTAACCCACTGTTGAGCAGTATGATTTGTCACATGGTCAAAGTTATGGCGGTGACGTTCCTCTCTTTCTTCAGCAGGCATATTCAAAGCTTGGCCTATGGCAGCAGCTACTTCTGAGATGTTCCAAGGATTTACAAGAATTGCTCCAGCACCAAGAGACTGTGCTGCTCCTGCAAACTGAAAGAATACCAAAAGGAATGTGGAAATCGAGTAATATAACAAGATAATAGGAAATATCAAAAAGTTACATGATAGGTGGAGATTGATTTAAACATCATATGGTTATGAAGATTTAATTTTGTGTATTTTAAGCAACTTCTGAAAAAAAAAATAATGAAGAGGGACAACTACCACAATACCAGTATTGATCTTATAAAAAATTAAAATACCTGAACTCATACTTATTTCCTTTCATAAAACAACTGGAAACCTTTTGTAGCACTAAAAATAGTAATTTGTGTTTTGGCAATCAAACTGCAAATTGTCATGAAATAATAAAAGCTAAGGGCCAACAAAATTGAAGTGTGTGGTAATTACTTCACTGAGAATGAGAACTCCTCTTTTGGAATCTTGACATGCCACAAACTCATGGCTGACGAGATTCATTCCATCCCTCAAAGACGTGACAAGTGCTACATCTGACGCATCAAGCAAACATCAAAAATGTCATCGGGTTGGTTTAGTTCAGGTTTAGGCAGGCAACAGGGTAATTAACTAACATTATATTAACATTTTTAGCATTTAAATTTCAGGAAATAAAATTTTAAGGTAAAGAGTAAATTGTATCAGAATTGAGCTTTTTCTACTTTCAAGCTGAATCTTTATTCTGTGCTTCCTGCCAAACTATGAGTATAGAAGAATCTAGTCTATTTCGTAGTGCTCAAGCGTGCTGTCGAACCCAAAATCTAAATTTGGAAAAAGGAAAACTGTTCAAAATGTTAAGTTCCCCACCTTCAAAAGGGCTGAATATTTATACAGAGCACTTCGTGACAAAATTAAAGAAATAATGGTCCAAATTACATAATTAAGATGCCTGAGGAAATAAGGAAGCCAGCTACATCATATAGAATAACCAAAGCCACTGAGCCAGTTGCATTGAGGTCCATGCATTAAAGATAACTGTACAGTTGAAACTCAAGACGACACAAACATTTGAAAGAAAAAGCATGAAGCCTAATCATGGATCCCCATTTTTTTGGCCGAGCCAAGAACATTTTGGTTGTTATAACATATGGAAACTGCCAGAAATATTTTGCTTTGTGAAAATAAAACAAATGTAAGAATCTATTCTGGGCTATGATAACCATACGACTTACCAGTAACAGAATACAATGCACATAAGGCATGAAAGTCAAGAGAACGATCCTGCGGACAAATAACAATTTGATTCAAATATCTCAATAATCTACATGATACAAATCATGCATGAAAGATGACTAGCGTGCCATAGATAAAAGTCGTAAAAACGGCTGAGTATATAATTCAATTTGCACATATTATTTTGAGTTTGCTTTACCAAATAATGGACTAAAATTGACATGATATTCAAACCTACTGATATTTGAGAGATTTAATAGAGAAGTATATTTTGACGTATCTGCACAAAGAGCTATAGCCACTGTTTGATAACCATTATTTCAAAATTCGTTGATTCTCGTATTCATTTTCAACAACACAAATACACAATAAAATATTTTGCACATAAATCCAAAACTTTTACCTACTTTTTAAACACACATTCTCTAAAAAAACTAATACTCAAAGCTCTATTTTCTCAAAATAATGGTCATCAAACAGGCATAGTGAAGTAGAGAAAATGTTGACCAAGTTGGAATTAATGTTTAATCGGCAGAAAATAACCATCTAAAATTTAAATTTTTGCATACACATGCATATTTAGCCCCTGTTTGAAATCCATTTTAAGGATAATAGAAATTTTGGAATAATGATTGATGTAAGAATGTGTGGTGGAAAAGTGATGAAAAGTTTTTGATTTGTGTGTAATATTATTTTATTAGAAATCTCCGAAAAAAAGGCTGTTATCTTACCGAGTGGTGTTATATGTGTAGAAGCGATGGGGAAACGCATGACCACTTGTTCATTCACTGTGACGAAGTCCGTTGGCTGTGGAATAGTATTCTGGCCTCTCAGCATATATAGATTGGGTGCTGCCTAGACGGATGGAGGATGTGCTGCGGGCTTGGAGGAGAAAATTTCGAGACAAGGATAGCAAGCTAGTTTGGCTGTGGAATAGTATTCTAGCTTCTCAGCATATAGATTGGGTGTTGCCTAGACGTATAGAGGACGTGTTGTGTGCATGGAGGAGGAAATTTCGTGATAAGAATAGCAATCTAGTTTGGAATCTTATCCCGGGATGCATTGTTTGGTGCGTGTGGAGGGAAAGGAACAACCGATGCTTTGAAGACCAAATACGGACCCTGGAGCAACTTAGAGAATTATTTTTTATGACTTTGTATAGTTGGTTTAATGCAGCAACTAGCAATCCTATAGAGGGGCTGCCTAATTTCATTTCTTTTATTTCAACAAATTTGACTATTATGTCTCCTTGTGTATTCTTTTTAATTAATGAAAGTTCTCGATTATCTATCAAAAAAAAAAAGATAAGGAATTTGCCTTTTGACAGTTCATAGTTTTTATAATATTTTTTTGTAGTTTGTTTACCTTGCCCCTGTTTGGTAGATATTTTTGTTATTGAGAGAATGCCTTATATTTTTGGTTCTGTGATTGTTTTGGAACATTAGGTGATGTCTTCTTCTAGCTGTATCTCCTTCACTTTATCCTTTTTATCTTTTTAGGTCACAGATATGTATTTTAAATTATGTATTTTTGTTCTTGGTTGACATCGATTATCTATCAAAAAAAAAAAGAATTTATGACGCATGGACGCTCATACTAGGATGGCGCGTGCGTATCCGACATGTGTCTTGTCGCGTCTTGTTGGACTCTGGTACTGCTTGGACTCTCAAGGACATGTATCAAATAAGTCACGTGCCACAATCCCATTTTTCAAATAAAAATTTAAATTGATGTGTTCCCGACGTATGTATGTCTTACTTTCTCGAAAAATCACACGTTAGCGTGTTTGTGTCGTGTCTATGTTTGTGCAACTTAGGATAGGACAAAAACCAATCGTCAAAATTTTCCTATTTAGCGAGAACTGTGTTAGATGGGTACCGAAAGAGCTTGGAAGTCGTACTGAACCTAATTTTAGAGGAAGCAATCTTGTCAATGTAGGTTACCTTATATCCAGAGTCTGTTGCACATGGGGGCAGTGATAAAAGAACTCCGTTAGTCCAATCTTTGTTCTATAAACTCTTAAACTTTTCTTGACGACTTATATTCTAGAGAATTTTAGTATTTGCAATATGTCTTGCCTTGTGCATTTCCCTTTTTACCATTCTAATTACACAGAAAAGACGGAATGTTCTGGCATGCTAATTCAATCAATTTTCAGACAAAGGCTGCAGGGAGCACATGTGCTTCTGAGGTATGTTGGTCGAGTTGCCGGCATTCTAAATTTCTATGAGCGGGATCCATACGAGTCAAGCCAGGTGCATTTCTCTACACATTTTCTTCTTTCTCGAAAAGCTTCAAACAGAGATAGTTAAACTTATTTATCCAGCTATTCTGATTTTCTGCTGTAGAGTGATTCCTTTTTGCTATTTACAGTTGTTTCTTTTGTCCTAGCTGAATTTCCCCCCTTCATATTTTGAGAACTTTGTTATAGTCCTTCTCTCTCTTGTAGATCGACGAGTGGCNAACTTATTTATCCAGCTATTCTGATTTTCTGCTGTAGAGTGATTCCTTTTTGCTATTTACAGTTGTTTCTTTTGTCCTAGCTGAATTTCCCCCCTTCATATTTTGAGAACTTTGTTATAGTCCTTCTCTCTCTTGTAGATCGACGAGTGGCTAGACTATGCTCCCATCTTTGGTATTGGCTCTGAATTTGAGGGAGCATGCAGTTGTGTGGATAAATACTTATTGCAGCATACTTTTCTAGTTGGTAACAGTTTGTCAATTGCAGATATAGCAATCTGGGCAGGCCTTGTCGGTTAGTGTTCGTATAATCATATTTATCTAATTGAATCTCTTGTTGTTGGTGCATCTTATATAAGTTTTTTTCCTTTTGTCTGGTGGTTTTTCCAGACAAAAATCATGTGTTACTGATCTTCCAATTTATATTCCAGCTTTTCTTTGTACTTGACACAAGCACAACGGTTTTTAGATCCTTCAGTATTACTACCCAAGGACAAGGATTCTTTTAAATATTGACCTTTTTGTGTGCTTTGATAGTCTGCTATGCAAAGACTTAATTTTCTGAATATTCTTGCAGGAACTGGCGTGAGATGGGAAAGTTTAAGGAAATCTAAAAAGTACCAAAACCTTGTTCGGTGGTTCAATTCAGTATCTGCTGAATATGATGCTGCATTGAGTGAAGTTCTTCAAACATATGTTGGGAAAAAAGGCTCTGGAAAGTCAGTAACATTGAAGTTGAAAGAACCAAAAGCTTCTAATACTCAGTCATCTGGAGTGGAGAATGGTGTCAATTTAGATGAAACGCCAGGAAGCCGATCTTCATCTGAGATAGATCTTCTGGAAGCTGAGGTTGGAAAAGTGAAGTTGCGTTTTGCTCCAGAACCCAGTGGATATCTTCACATTGGTCATTCAAAAGCTGCATTATTGAATCAGTATTTTGCAGAGCGGTACAAAGGTCAGGTGATAGTACGCTTTGATGACACAAACCCGGACAAAGAAAGTAGTGAGTTTGTGGAAAATCTCCTGAAAGATATAGAAACCTTGGGAATTAAGTATAGTGCTGTAACACATACATCGGACTACTTTCCCCAGCTCATGGAAATGGCCGAGAGATTGATGCGTGAGGGTAAGGCCTATGTTGATGATACACCACGGGAGCAAATGCAGCACGAAAGGATGGAAGGCATAGAATCAAGGTGCAGGAATAACAGTGTGGAAGAGAACTTAAAGTTGTGGAATGAAATGATTGCCGGTTCTGTGAGGGGTTTGATGTGTTGTCTCCGAGGGAAATTAGACATGCAAGATCCAAACAAGTCACTTAGGGATCCAGTGTATTATCGCTGCAATTTGACTCCTCACCACAGGATTGGGTCTAAATATAAAGTATACCCAACATATGACTTTTGTTGTCCGTTTGTTGATGCCGTGGAAGGTATTACACATGCACTTCGATCCAGTGAATACCATGATCGTAACGATCAATATTACAGAATTCAGACCGATATGGGATTCAAAAAGGTTCATATATATGAGTTTAGTCGGCTTAATATGGTTTATACACTTCTTAGCAAGCGCAAGTTGCTTTGGTTTGTTCAAAATGGAAAAGTTGAAGGTTGGGATGATCCTCGTTTTCCTACTGTCCAAGGAATAGTGCGCAGGGGTCTGAAGATCGAAGCGTTGATACAGTTCATTTTGGAACAAGTAAGTTTATTTTCGAGACATGAACCACAACATATTGCAGAACCATTCCTCCATTACTATTCAACAAGATGACAACATTAATAACAATCTTAAATGTTGTTCATAGTCTGGTATCATAGCAATCATGTTTGCTATATTCTCCTCCTCGAGTTTTTTAATATTTTACATCATATATGGCTAATAAATGCTCAGTAAAAGGTGTAAGGAAAAGCCCTGTGTTTTTAATTTTATGAGGAATTTGAATCTCTTCTCTGAATTGGTTAGGGGGCATCCAAGAATCTAAATCTCATGGAATGGGACAAGCTCTGGGCCATCAATAAGAAGATCATCGATCCTGTGTGTCCCAGGCATACTGCTATCATTGAAGAAAGACGTGTATTGCTGATTCTATCTGATGGCCCCAAAGATCCTTTTGTGCGCATTTTGCCGAAGCACAAGAAATATGAAGGTGCTGGGGAGAAAGCGGTTACTTATTCAAATAGAATTTGGATAGATTATGTTGATGCTGAGTCAATTTCAGTCAGCGAGGAAGTAACTCTGAAGGATTGGGGTAATGCAATTGTAAAGGAAATCAAGAAGGACCAGGATGGAAAGGTCTCAGAGCTAGTTGGAGTTTTGCATCTCGAAGGAAATGTAAAGAAGACAAAGTTGAAACTCACTTGGCTGCCGGACATGAATGAGCTTGTCAGACTCAATTTGGTTGATTTTGATTATCTGATTACGAAGAAGAAGGTGAAGTCTTCTGTCATATTATATTATTAGCAAGTCATTTATTTCCTTTTATGCATTATGCATTCATCTTTTTTGGGCAGACCAACTAGGTTTTAGTTTAATTCTTCACATTATGAGTTGAATAATAAATTTTCGGATCCTAGGATGGAAGGTTGCTCATTATATGGTTGTTTGTAATTGCAGCTTGAGGAAGATGAGGATTTCGTTGACGTGGTCAATCCCTGTACAAGGAAGGAGACTCTAGCACTTGGAGAATCCGATATGCGGAACTTGAAGCGTGGAGACATCATACAGCTCGAGAGAAAAGGGTATTACAGATGCGATGTTCCTCTCATTCGACCTTCAAAGCATATAGTTCTGTTTGCCATTCCAGATGGCAAGCAGCAAATGGTAATGAAATAATATTAAGTCTGACATATGATAATGGAGGTGAGACTAGAAATGGGCGAAATAGGATTTCTCCATGTCAAGCCTGTTATATTATACATTTTTAACACACTTTTTTCGTGTCTGTTCCAACAGTTGTTTGATATACAATTGTTTTTTTTTCTTAATGAATTTTTCCAAAATCACCCGTTATTCTCTCTCTGCTTTTGTGATATTTTATTTCTTGTGGGATGATTTGGAAGTTAATTACCTGTCCTTTTTTATTCCTTGAAGCCATGTTGTTTGGTATTCTTGCTTCAAGCTATTGCTGCACAGATTCTTTTTGCTTGAAGGCTTAGAATAGAAAACGTGAATCACATTTTTGTTGCTTGAAAGACATGCTTTCCGACGAATGGCTTTGGGATTCTAGAAATTGAAAATGGGAGTGCAAATAACCACTGGAATTGATAAACCCGTTTGGTGGATTTGTGAGGTTCCTTATTTTACAGATGAGGAGAGAAAAGAAGTATTATTACATTGATCTTATTACAAAATTATCAATTATTACGTTAGGATTTATATTTGGTAAATTAATGAATTAGGATATAGGGTATAACATCCAAGATTAGGCTTACTATTTGGGAATGTATAGGCAAAAGAGGTATGTTTGGAGCATTAGAATGAACATAATTGACCTCCTGACCACAGTGGGCAGAAGTTATGTTATCCACCCGTTGATTTGGCGTTGTCACATTGACGGGTCAAACCTTTTATTTTTTGATTTGTCAAAAAAGTGACTTGACTCTTCGAGGTGGTGTTGCCACTTCGACGGTGACAAAGTTTATCATGTCCACTGTGGGCAGGAGATCAGGTCTGCTAGAATGAATATGATAAAAGAAATTGGCATAAAGAAGCATTTGAAATTTGCGGGCCTTTAATTTTGTTTGCCTTACGAAATATTTCATAAAAAAAATTTGGTATCAGGTCCTAATATTAGTAGGTAGACAAATATTTGGATAGGGCTGAGTTGAGCTCAGCTTATGCCTAGAAACTAGTCTCAGCTCGGAGCTGCCCTTCGACTCATGGACCGAGAACCATTCACAAGTCGTTTGTTTATTTTAAGAAATCAATAAAATTAAGACCAAAAAATAAGTTGGTCCATCAGTCCAAGACGTGCTTGGCTAGTAAAAATTTGATTTCGATCCTTGACTCGTCTTAAAACCAGCTTGAGGTACCCAGGGTCGAATTCAGACCATGAGCCAGCGAGGCTCGACCCGTTTATCACCCCTTAATTTGGAAACTCACATCACCAACCAATTATTCGCATAATCAATTATGATTACAAATAATAATTATTTGTTGAGTAGATTTCACATCTAATCGCATTGCCAAACTACCAGACAAGCATCAAAAGTTGGCGAAGTCTTTTATCTTTCCAGGCTATATTCGCTTAAAGAGTCAATTTTTGGGTTTTTAGTTGAGTTGTCAAAACAGACACCAAATGAAAATAAGATCTTCTCTTCAATATTTGATTACAAATTTTACCTTCTTAAGAATTTTTTTATTACAATTTGTGTTAAAATAATGAACACACATAAGACGTTGTTGTTACAATTTTTATTACTCAAAAAATTTCAGAAGCTATGGCAATAAATCGAAAAATTAGTAAGGAAGAATTCATACAACTAAACCGAATTTTTTATTTTTATTTTTTTGTTGACGTAGGAACCCACAGCCGCTACCCATGAGTGCGCACTGGGTAAACCTCGCTCCATGTGCAGTGCAGTAGTCTGCAAACCACACATGAGAGGTAAACCGCACTAAGCAAACCCGTTGTGACGAGCTCGATCGAGGAAATGTTGTCAGGGGATTCGAACTCGTGACTTTCAGTCTCTGTATTCACCTGCTCCACCACCTCGACCACCTCGAATGAGTTATTATTTATTTATGTTTTTGTTATTAATTAGGGACAAGTGTGTATAAGGGAGATTATTGTCTGAAAATTTAAATAAATCAAATATTTCAACCCGACAATCAAGTATCAACACAAGCATGTAGGGTAAGAGTAAATTGGACAAAAATACACAAATTATAAGATAAAAATAAGTTCAAATTTTATTCATTGTACTAACAAATTCTATTTAATGCCGTGTACCAAATATATCTGCGAGGTTTTATGTGCCCAGAGTCTACTTCTTGGGTGCAAACTTGGACTTAATTTTCTCAACTTCCTTGGTACCAATTTGGAATGCCTTTGTCAAAACATTGTCCGGCACAGGTGGCTTTGCAGCAAACAATGTGACGGCGATCGACTGAGTTCCAGGCAGTTGGCTATTGAATGCAGAGATCACGGAAGCCGGAACTTTGCCATTATTCTTCTGGAAATGGACTAAGCCTCTAGGGAATGTGTAAATTTCACCTTTCTTGATAGACTTGGAAATTAGTACATTGGCTGTGGTTATGAAGCCCACATCTAGTTCACCTTCGAGTACGAAAATCATCTCGGTGGCACGTGGGTGGGTATGGGGTGGGTTTACACCACCGGATGCAAAGTCGATGCGTGCAAGGGCCAATCCTAGAGTGTTTAGGCCCGGGATTTTCTCGACATTAGCAGGGGTTACAAGTGATCCAGTGGTGGTGTTGGTGGCGCCAGGCTTGGCTAGGCCAGCAAAAAAGAAGTCCTCGGCTGTCACATTGGACTTGCAAGCAAATCCATTCACTTTTACACCTATTTTACATATCCAAATAGAATTAATATTCGTGAAAATGTGAAGAAGAGAAATCAAGAATCACTTCTTCTAAAATCTTAAAAACATTTATACAAACTGAATTTGTTTTTGCATACATTACAATTTTCATAAATGAACGACGACAATACTTGGTTTCTTGAATACTGTTCTACCGTATTTAACCATCTCATCTAACACCTTTGTGCACAAAGTCTAAAATAATAGGAAAAATATAAGCCTATTAAAGTTGAGTAGGTGCAGAATTTAGTGGCACAACTTCCTGCATGCAAGGAATTTAATTTCTAATTCATTGCTGGTTTGGAATAGGCTAAAAATCTGAGGTGAAATTCCATAATTAACTTTAACCACACGTACCATGACCGACCCTCAACTTTTATGAACTTTTCGATCACACATTTCATCGACATTTAGCAAAATCCGCTAAAACATTATAATAAAACCTTTGTCAAACAACCCAAGAGAGAGAGAGGGAGGGGGGATACCAGAAGTGAGATCAGCAACACAAATATCTTGAAGCATATCTGGATCAGCTGAAACTCTGGTTAACATCGTAACTGTAGCCACCACCATTACTACGAAACCAGCCATTGTAGCCATGTGGGTGTGTGTGTGGGTAAACTGAGAGGAAAAGAGTGTGTTGGAATGGGAGCTTTGGTACAAGGGAACGACAAAAGTGTGTAAATTATTTATAGTGGGTGAACCGTGGCTAGTTAAGCACGGGCGAGGTGGGTAGAGGGTCATAAAATGGGTCCATGTTTTGGGCCATTCGTGCCGTGGACGGGACCCGATCTAGTCAATTCTATATAATACTTGAGTAATATACGCGTTTCAACTTCCAATGATCTGTAAGTTGGCATATTCTTTAAATTCGACCAGCTTTTGATTTCTGGAAAGGCTTTTGCTTGAGAAAAAAATAAAACCCCGTCTGGCAGCGCTACTTCACCTAAAAAAACTGATTTTTTTTTGGGTACCTTTATTAATTTTTTAATGCAACGTCAAACGTACTATAGTTAAGGGTGTGTTTGAGCCACATTATTTTGGAAGAATATATTCTGGAATAGTAGATTATTAGAGAATGTGTGGTTGAAAAAGAAGGAAATGTTGTTGATGTGATGGAAAATATTATTTTATTGAACAATGTGTGGTTGAAAATGCGTAGAATAATGAAAATGAAAATTTAATGTGTACCAAACAGGGACTAAATCACTTTTTTTTTTGGATTTTACTCTCAATGCCTATTTTACTGTTTTATGTTAAATGTAAAAATTGATTCAACCACTTTTTTTTACTTATTCAAATTGTAGTAATGACAATTTACATGAATTTAATGAATTCAACCACCTTTTTAATGTACTTTTTTGCAAATAGTAAAGAAATAGTGGAATAAAAAATTTAAACTGCACAGTAATTTCTACCAAAATTTGATAAAATCCAAATATACATAAAATCGATACCAGACATGAGCCAAACTGATTTGTAATGGAATAAAGTACCCATTTTGACTGGGTTCTATTTTTGCTTTTATTTCTGTTAGAGTTTTTTTTAAAAGAAAGTTATTATAGTCAGCTTTCTATAAAATCCAGACAAAATACTTACAAAAAATAAAGGTTGAAAAGTAACTTCTTAATATATGATTTTTTTTTTTTTTTTAATTTAAATCATGCCAAATTGGCCATAAATGAAGAAACAAGGATTTGTATACTTGCTAAAGTTGAGCATTTTGAACTATTAGATCAAGTTGATTTCATGTGAGTAGATGACAATTCGAATATGTGAATCAATTATATGCTTTTAGGTTTTGTCTCAACTCTTTGAAAGCCGCTAAATAGTAGTTAAAAATGAGTTGTGCACTTTGAAGAAACGAAAATTTGAATTCTTTTCTGTATGTATTTATTGCATATAATAATGCATGAGGGTAATTAACACATAATATCCCCACCTTTCATTGTTATTGTGAAAAACGTCTACACCTTTCATTTTTTTTTATTTTTTTTTTTGCATTTTCACCATTATTTTCACCTTTCATTGCGTAAAAGGTCATTTTCACCTATTTTCTCTATTAAAAATTATGAAATGACGAATATACCCATCTCTTTAAATAAAAGTAAAAGTAAAAGAAAAAAGTTAATTGCAATCACAGTCCCATCTCATTTTATCCATATGATCAATTCAATCAATCGAACTTTATCCATCACCAAAAACGATGAATTCATCAACTCAGTTCAAGAATCTTACATTTGTAAGGCTTTCTTGAGTGCAATAATTGTCTCCATCATTTGTAAGGCTTTCTTGATTGTCTCCATCATTTGTAAGGCTTTCTTGAGTTCAATAATTGTCTCCATCGATGGTGAAATCAATTGCATCGCACATTTTCGGGTTTCTGTAGAAGTTGCTGATTGATTTTGTAATAAGAATATCTTATTCTTTTAATTATATACTAATTATCCTTTTAATAATTTATTTGTGATTTATTTGCTCTTTTTAAAAAAAATTGGGACTGTGGTTGCAATTAGTTTTTTCTTTTTCTTTTATTTAAAAAGAGGGATATATTCGTCATTTCATAATTCTTAATTGATAAAATAGGTGAAAATGATATTTTGCGCAATAAAAGATGAAAAGAAGGGTAAAAATGTCAAAAAATAAAAAAGTATTGATGTTTTCCACAATAACAATGAAATGTGAGAACATTATGTGCTAATTAACCTAATGCATATGATTTTTAAAGGATTATATTTGATTTTTGTTATACGTTTATGTATGATTCATATCTTTCATGGTTTCAATAACACAGTCTTCATGTAATTTATTTTACTAATGAATAAATAAATATGATTTGTTTAGTAATTTTTTATATATTTGTATAACTTTATAACTTGTAATTTCTTTATTTTGTTGCGTTGCTTTAAAAAAAAAAAAGCCGTGAACACACACACGTTGTGCCCTAAATAGAAATATGTAGATGGCCTAATAATATTTAGTGCTCGTTTGAGATCCATTAATTTATTTTATGGTTTGCTACATGATCATTTTTAACCACATTCACAGAATAAAATATTCTATACGTATATCAAAAACTTTTCTATACTTTTTAATCACATATTCTTCAAAAAATCATTAATCAAAACTCTTTTTTTCTACAATAATGGTTGTCAAACAGACTCTTAGTAAAAGGGAACAATACATGTATAAGGTAATTATTAGATACAATTTCAAAATTTAAAAACTTGCTTTAAAGTTTCAAAAACAAGATCATGATTCAAATTTTATTAATTCAATAATTAATTAAAAATATTTTATTATATGAATATATTAAGTTCATAATACTATACAATTTATGGTCACAACTACGTATTGATCACAATCACAAAAAAACTCATAAATTACAGTTTTTTAGTTCACGACTTATTTATCGGTTATAAATCACCAAATTAATTAGTCACGCATTATTTCTCAATCAAAAATTACTAATTTTATATGTCATAATTTATTTATTGATCACAAATTATAAAATTAATTGGTCACACATTACTTTTTGGTACAAATCACAAATTTTATAAATCACAATTTATTTTTGGTCACAAATTATCAAATTAATAGGTCACAATTATTTCTCTAGCACAAATCACAAATTTTATAGTTCACAATTACAAATTTAATTGCAATCTCACATTTTTTTATCGATCACATATTATTTATTAGTCAAAAAGTATCTATTTTATTGATCACATATTATTTATTGTTAACAAATTAACTATTTTATTGGTCACAATAACCTAAAAATTAGTTACAAATGCTCCCCATGACCCGACCCGACATCCTACAACCACGCACCACCATCAATCAAAAGTCGCACCATCTCACCACCATTGCCAGCACCACCATCCCTTTGCAACTGTAAAACAACTACCACCAACAACCAACAAAAACCACCCCGCTAAACAGATCGGAGGAGAAGAGATTACCCCGAACCTTAAAACCCCAAATCCATTGTCACGAACAACGAGAGAGTCTCACCGCGCGTGACAGTGGGGAGCACCTCCGATGTGCATGGCGCTTGTTGTAATGGGGCTCACCATCGCTGCGCAAAGCGAGGGCTACGCGCGTGTCCAAAACAATAGCAGTTGTTGGAGAAATTGCTCTTTCTTCTACATGATGCCATCGGAGTCACCTTTCTTCTACCTGTTGCTCCCGAAGCCATCATAGAAAGAGAAGGAAGATGGGGGTTCTGAGATTTTGATATTTTTAGGGTTTAGATGGTTATGATTTAGAGAGAGAGAGAGAGGATAGGGAAGCAAAAGAGAGAGGATATTGAAAAAATTAATTAATAATAATGTTATAATATTAAATTATAACCTGATTTTTGTATAAATAGTTTTTAAATTTGATTTTTGAAATTGAAATTTAAAAAACATGGGCGGGTGTAATTTCCAATTTAGTAAAAGTATATTTACATAACAAAATAACGAAATTATATACATAAAATACAACCGTGTTTTGAAGGTAAATGAAAAACCATTGAATTGAGATGGAGTATAGAAAAATAAACTTGTTATACCAAAATGGTTCAAATAGGATCGAAATCCAATCACTCGAACAGGAAAATTTCTGCAAACAGAGTGCAACTAAGCTTCAACTTATAAGAGTCCAAATTTGCTGTCTTCTTTACTATCACATTACTTAAAAATAGCAATCATGCTACATGTACATTATCCTTTACACTTTATTATGTGGCAACACACTATTGAACAGTTTAAAAAAATAAACAGTTTTCCCTTAAATCTGTTTTTAACAACACATCTGTTGACACTCTAAAAATGCAACCCAAAACTAAGGGCCCAAAATGAGAGGACCGATTAAAGAACCCAAGATAAAGGCCTAATAGGAATCAATTTAAAGACCCAGATGAAAAGCCCAATTGGGGGATTTGAGATAAAGGCCTAAATAACGGAAGCCCAAGGATGAAGAAACGTCATCGTCTAAGCTGATAGAACGCACAGAGGCTGAACGAATAAAAGGCCATGCAGTCGCCCAGAGAGATAATTCGGTTATCGCCCAAACCTTCGAAATCGCCCAAGATAGAATACATCTGAAGTATCATGGCCAACTAATGCAGCAGTTATGGAAGCAGTTTTTAAACGGATTCAACATGTCCAACGACCTTGAAATAAGCAGTTAAAAGGGAAAGGAAA
>CAIGRS010202444.1:0-13605 GCA_903798395.1 Fraxinus floribunda | reverse complement strand
GGGACCGGGACTGCAATTTTCCCTTAAATTAAGCCCTTGTTTGTTTTGAACCATGACTTTGTCTTTGGGCATGATACCGACAAGATATGGCCATATTATTGGACCATGTCACGACATTTGTTGGTCAGTGCTAGTTACCTAATTGTATTTGTCATCCACAAGGACCACAACATCATTTTCAGCTAAAAACTCAGTTGCATAATTGATAAATGATCTTAACCCAAGTTGACCTCTTCAAAAGTGAATTCAGGGAAACTGAAGTCTAATGTCGCGAATAGGAGGAAAGGTACAACTAGAAAAGTCAGAAAAAGGGCCGGACTACCGGTGTGGCGGTTTGAAAATGGTGCACCATCCATTTTAAGGACAATGTGGTTCTCGCTTGTCCAGGACCAACTCCACTCCGATTTATTTTATTTTTTAAACATTTTACTAAAAAAAATTAGGGAAAAGAGAGGATGAAAGNTCATGGATTACGTTATGTTCAGGCTCCACATCAGCAATTCCGTGTCGTTCTGGAATTTGGTGGAGGATTTTTTGCTTTTCAAACATAAAACAGTGCAGTCAAACTTGTAAAAGGACAAATTTGGACCTCAACTTGTTTCATCCAAATTTCATCATAATCATAGTTACAGGGGGGGAGAAAATGACTTTATTTGATGTACATAATTATTGTATATAGGGGGGTACACTTAGCATTTTTCATCCTATAAGTCTTCACTTTTCGGATCGTACAAAATTGTTGTAAAGGAAAGGGAGTTGAGTTTGAGCATGGTAGTTGTTCTTTACATTGATTTAAAATGTTTAGTCACCTTATAGCGTCTTTGGAACATTGGACTTGAATAGTATGTGCCAAACGTACTCATCAGCCCGTCTGGTCGGTCAAGATCAAGATGTTAAAGTTTTTAAATGAATCTAGCATAAGGTGACTCAACATGAGCAATTTCAAACAGACCCTAGGACACACAAATCAAAAATTATGTTAGATAAAAATCGAGTCCTTGTGTTCCGATTCACTCGGGGCATTTCAACTTGTTCAGTCATTGTGCTAACTTTCTTTTAGTTGAAATTCACGCTTCGTTTAGTGAGTTGAAGATCCCACCCCCGACCATCTTTGCTTAAATATATGTAGGAAAGGAAAATTCTGGATGGCCGACATCATGGATTACGTTATGTTCAGGCTCCACATCAGCAATTCCGTGTCGTTCTGGAATTTGGTGGAGGATTTTTTGCTTTTCAAACATAAAACAGTGCAGTCAAACTTGTAAAAGGACAAATTTGGACCTCAACTTGTTTCATCCAAATTTCATCATAATCATGGTTATAGGGGGGGAGAAAATGACTTTATTTGATGTACATAATTATTGTACATAGGGGTACACTTAGCATTTTTCATTCTATAAGTCTTCACTTTTCAGATCGTACAAAATTGTTGTAAAGGAAAGGGAGTTGAATTTGAGCATGGTAGTTGTTTGTTAGTGGAGTGGAGTTGTAAAGGAAAGGGCCGGACCATTGGTGTGGCGGTTTGAAAATGGTGCACCGTCCATTTTAAGGACAATGTGGTTCTTGTTTGGCCCGGACCAACTCCACTCCGATTTATTTTATTTTTTAAACATTTTACTAAAAAAATTAGGGAAAAGAGAGGATGAAAGTGAGAACAATCCAAAGAGATTTTGGAGTCAATTCGGACCTCCACTTGTTTCACCCATTCTTCATCCTAATCATGGCTACATGGGGTGAAAAAGGTCCGAGATAAGCAGTTCAATTAAAGTTCGAGAAGGAATACCACTGGTTAACTCGTGAATGGCTTATTTGATAAAGTCTCACTTTCAGATCATACAAAATTGTTGTAAAAGAAAGGGAGAGTTTGAGCATGCATGGTAGTTGTTTGTCGATTTTTTAAATGTACGAATTGTTACAAGTAATTTAATAATAAGTAAATTATCATTTTTATGAGGACCATCCTGTCAAGTATTTAGATTAACAATCCTAACTTTATGTGAACTACCAACTTGAGAAAAGATTATCTATATAAACTAATGGTCCAACTTATACAAAGTAAAATAGTCTTACGTTATTTTTTTGGACAATTTAACTTTTAATTTCTATTTATTTATTATTATTTTTTTGACGTAGGAACATGCAGCCACTACCCGTGAATTCGCACTGGGTAAATCTCGCTTTATGTGCAATAGCTAGCAAACCACACATGAGAGATAAACCGCACGAAGCAAGCATGATGCGACGAGCTCAACTAAAAAAGTGTTGGCAGGGGATTCGAACTCGTGACTTTCGGTCTCCACGTTCACCCGCTCTACTAACTCGGCCACCCCCGAACTAAAGTGTTCGGACTAACAATTTCATGTAAGTTATCTCCTTTAATCTTGCTTTTCAAGTTCAATTTTGAAGTTCATATTCCATAGAATTCACTAGTTTAATTAATTTGCCTCTCTGAGTTTAAATTAATCATATCTCCCTAAGACAACTTATTATATCTTTATATAAATCTGAATAAACCTTAACTAAATGGATTGAATCACCTAGAAATTCAATTTTCACAAATCATTGAAGTATTTGATAAATATTCCCAAGCATTAATAGAAGAAGCAAAATAAGTACTTTAGTAAATTAAAAGCGCAAAATTTGTCTAGGTTACATTATTTATCCCAATCAAAAGTTTAGCTACTACCATGAAAGAATAAAAACGAATTAAAGAAGTAAAAATGTAAAATTAAGAAGAGATGAATATCTTGCATAAAGAATATGAAAAATATTATTTTCTCGTCCTTCTCTTTCCATCGAATTAGACCAACTTTTAAAGCCCAATCACATTCTTATCTTCTTGACCCACATGGCATCCGCCATATATAAATGATCATTGTCATATGACATACCAATTAATTGGTAAATTTCGAAACAAAATATTACAGTAGGTTCTTCAACTCTATGACCTTCTCAATTTTAGTAGACCATCTTTCTATTTTGTCAGTTTTTGTCCTCCATGTTTTCAACATATTCAAGTTGATCCCTTATCTTTCAATAATGTGTAAGTTGGTCATCATTCCAGGTTTCTGTATGCTTTTTAGTCACTCAATTCCAGATTTTGTACACTTTTAATCCACCAAGAAGTCAGAGTTATACCTGCAAACATGTCTTTTAAGGATCACATGACACATAAATATGAAATTGATTATCACATAAATATTCATAATTCACTCGTAAGGTCGTAGGAAGCATGTCGAGGAGTTGTTATGATCAATTTAAATTATAAATAGATATAAATGAATGGTAAATTAGTGAATAGTACGTGTAGATTTCACGAAATATATTGATAAAAAAATAACTTTAAGCAATTAAAAATAGGTTATAAACAAGAGGCAAACAAGGAAAACCTTTTTATAGGATTAACAAGGTTGCCTCATTTGGCAAAATAATATATATAAATTTTTTTCACACAAAAATACATAATTATGTACACTTCCAGATATCATTACACAACACACTTGACAACTCCGGACATCCCTTTGGTTATCCACACAATGACGAAAGATCCAAATAAAAATGCAAACCATATCAAATAATACATTTAACTTCCAAAAAGAAATTCCTTAGTATAGCTTTTCTTGGCCTTGGGCACGTAACATCAGTCGGTGGCACGGCGAAAGGTCAAATGCCTCCCCGGTGACTGTACTCCGGTTGCTACCACCCTGTTAGTGGTGGAGGGAGGTGGAGAACGAGTAGAGAAAAGCTGTATATCCGAAATCTGGAACCGTCCCGAGTCGCCCGGAAGTCTCACGTAGGAAGCAGAAGGCGATTCATTTGGCCATGTCCCCTTCTCTCCTTCATGTCCTCCATTTTTGTACTGCACTATAGCTTTGTATACATAAGGAATCAAACCCTCCATACCATATATTTTGTATGTTCAACTGTGTCTGTGTGTGTGAGAAAATTGGTTTAAAAGGGAAAGTGAAGAGGTTGACGTGGGCTAATGTGTTGGGTTGGAGTCTAGCTGGTTATGTTGCAAAACAAAACGCCTCGCACGAACCGTTGAAGGAGATTTTGAAAGCTACATTTAATCTACAATCCTCGTTACAACGCACCAAATCTTATTAGAATAATTCTACATCTTGTGCATTACTGGTTGTTCTCTTTCGATCGTGCTACATGTACGTATTGATTTACGTACACATAATTTGGTGATATGATTCAGTCAGAATTTTTTTCTATCAAATAAAAAAAAAATAAAAAAATAAAAATTTACCACTCTATTTTTGACACCTAATCTATATGTATATCATTATTTAACTCCATATGTACAAGTATCATTATTCTTTTTATATATACTATGCTCCTATCTGATTTAACTAAAAATCAAAATTTTAGTAGATTTTGATAAAAGTTGCTGAAATGTGTAATTGAAAAGTTAATAAAAGTGTTAATTTAACGCGGTAGATCTTACAAAATGCATGTTTGAAAATGAGTAAAATGAGTGCAAAATTTTGTCCCATGAAATGTATTGTTACAAATGATTTTGTGGAAAAATGAGTTTAAAAAAATTAGGACAAACGGGGACTAAAATTCATGGTGCGAGCAAACTAGCATCACTAAAAATAAAATGCGTCTCCTAACATAGTTCAAGCTTTCACTATTTTATACATGGTGATTCAACTTATTACTTCACAATTTTTTTATGAATTATAAATTTTCAGAATTTGCAGTATTGGATTAAGTTAGCTCATCCGTCGTTCTCACTAGGCCTGCAGGCAATCGGACTCATTACATCGAAACCATATCTTTTATGATATAAGATCATGATTCACTCTGAAGTTTTCAGATATGACAAAATGAAACATGTTTGTCAGCAATGATTTTATTTGAATTCTTCGTGCAATTGATTTGCTAGGGACAGCTGAACAATCATCCCCTAAAAGGATATCGTTTATGCCATACGTATAAGAGTAATCATTTTAAGGTTGTTTGCGCCCCATTTTTTCACCAAAAAAAAAAAAAAACCATTTTAAAATAGTTTTATGATGAAGAACGTATGATTAAAAAATAATTTTTTTTTTTAAATTTACGTATAATATTATTTTATTAAAAAACGTGTGATTGAAACAAGGTTAAATCACTTGAAAAAAATGCATTTTGATGAAAAAATGGGGACTCAAAACAAAAAAATCCTTGTTTGATTCCCATTTTTTTAAAATACATTTTTCTTTCTTCTTTTCAACTATACATTCTTTAATTAAATAATATTACACACAAACTCAAAATTTTTCCTTATTTTATAACCACACATTCTCCATCAATCCACTATCTTAACTTTTTAATAATGGGACTCAAAACGGTCAAAGTTCAAGAGACAATATTGTGGGCCCAGAACAAAACATAAGTTGTTATTTTGGAACGAATCCACTCTCTCTCAAATTAACTGAATTAATTGCAAAACCACATCACATTGTCTCGTTACAACAATGGATTGTTTGATTACTACATACTAAACATGCCTATGATGATAATTAATGGCATTCAAAGTGCTAAGTAGCATCAGCGCACCCATAGGTCGAACATACACCAATCACAAAACATGTACCAGCTGTTTGGTAACTCAGGAGACTGTCTCACATAGAGAGAGAGTATGCCACCAGCCACAACCGATATTCTTTGGGACGAAGTTGTCGACTGGAACTTGCGATGGGATATTTCGATCGATTGTATCTCCTAAACCGAGCTGGAAGAGAAAGAACAGAAGTACATTATTTTGCTTATATCAGAAAGTAGAAAGTGAGAAGAATGCTTTATGCATCATAAATCATACATACCTGACCATATTTATTCCATCCCCAGCTGTATATTTTACCATCATCTGCATAAACATTCAGAGAGCACAACTATTATTGCACCAAGGGAATACCCGGTTAGGTTTATCTTACTCAGCCAGTTGTGATAGATATTCTCTAATCTATACAGAGCCCAGTATAGCATTTTTGGCTTAGCTAAAGTTGGTTTTTAAGATAAAGTCTAATCAAAAACATGATAAGTTAATTTTTTTTCCTTTTTGTAAGTAAAAAAATACTTGCTCTTGACAAAGGGGACTGTCAAACTTAACAAGTGCCAACTTCAACAAATATAACATTTGAAATGCAAAAGTTAATTATTGTCTAGTCCTACGTACAATAATATCACCTGTCCAACAAAATTTGGTTCAAGTACCTCGGAATGTTGCAGGGAGCCCGAAATCAGATCCAAACTGATATAACATTTTACCTGTTAGTATGACACTATGACGGGCTCCACAGGATACCACTTTGGCATTCTTATTCTCCATAACTGAAGCATCCAGCAGCTTAGGTATAACCTGTCGAGTACCAAAGTATATTTTTTAATCACTATCTTCAAAATTCGTAACTTCTTTAGAATAAAGTAGAGAATATCAACCAAATAACGCAACAATTTTAATATATACTGCAAAGTGTAATCTGATTTCAAGAAGGGATTCAATTTTAGAAACCAACACTTTAGAAGGTTGCTGAAGCTGCAACTGATGTAAGAGTGAATTACTTTGAGTAGTTTGGGACCTGCTAATCCTTGTTGCAGAGCACTACTGCTAAAATGAATAAACATCATACTGATGGTTTCTGATGAATTCTATAGAAAACAGACAGTGGATTCGTATCAGGTTCAAATCCAGTATATCAGACTATACGCAGGGAATATACCTCACATTGATCAGAATTTGTTCCCAAACCCAATTGCCCAAACTGATTTCCACCAAAAGAATAGACACAACCATCTGTGCAGATGCATATAGTATGCCACAGTCCAGCTGCAACCGCTTCAATCTGAGTCCCCGATAGAGAAGTCACACAAGTTGGTCTCAGCATGTCTTCTCTATTTCCTTGTCCACACTGCATAAAATAGTGTCATACGATTGCAGTTCGTGGCCTTACTTCAATTATTAGAAAACCCAACATCCATGGACAAATTTGAGCACACACTCAAAACCAACTTGATTTCCACAACCTGACCATTGGTAATAAAATGGCAGAACTCCCTCCCCAACCTATGAAAGTTTATGCTGGTTCAACATACAATTTTTATTATTGTTTTCAGTATAGCTAG
Organism: Fraxinus floribunda; assembly: GCA_903798395.1. Lineage (NCBI taxonomy): Eukaryota > Viridiplantae > Streptophyta > Magnoliopsida > Lamiales > Oleaceae > Fraxinus > Fraxinus floribunda. The sequence goes on along the minus strand of CAIGRS010202444.1, from coordinate 6,486 downwards.
GAAAATGATTTTAAATAATTGAACCCATAGCTTCAGATTGCATTTACTTCCAAGTTCGAGTGCTATTATCACTGCCTTCGACACATTCCAAAAGTTATTTACATAATTTTGACATATGATTCTAAAGTTATCACTGCAAGGATCCCCTAGATTATACCATTTTCGAGTCTTACTACATGTCAGATGTTTAGGAAATACTTAATCAAAACCCATTAGATAAAGCAAGAAATATGCGGAATGAATTTTATAGCTATGTGAGAAGGTAAATATTTGGGGATAAGAAATGAAGTGCAATAAGGAAGTCACCTGTCCATATAAGCCCCAGCCAAAAGCAATCAGCACACCAGCATCTGATAACAAAAAAAAGAATGACATTACAAAAGGAATGGGCTAAAATTGCCACAAAGCAATATTACCACATAACAAATCCTCATGGCTCACCTGTTATCACTGCACTGTGCCTGCCTCCACAAGCAATTGCCCTTATGTAACTTCCTACAGAATTACGAGACTGAGCTGCTGAACTTGCACTTTCTTGATGAACCACATCATGTTTGTCTTTTCTGCATGAAGATGGATCGATACACGGAATGAGATGAGGAGAAGCCACTGTTTTAATCCGGGTTCCCAAACCTAGCTGCCCATCACCTCCATAGCCCCAACCCCATACCTGTCCTACATCTAAATCCGGTAAAAATATGATGCATCAGGTATCTTGCTTTACATTTAAAGATCTCTTGCTTTACATTAAAGATCTTCATAGCTTCATACTTCATATGACCTACAAAACTATAATGTGTAACCACAAAGTAGCAGCATCTAGCCTAAAATGTTAATTTGGTGCACTGCAGCGCACGGGGAGGAGTTGATTTACCTGACAATGCCAATGTATGTCGCCCACCAGCAGCAACAGATGTAACTTTCACCAGTGGATCCAGCATTACAAGACAAGGTGGCGCTGAAAGTGTTTCATCAGCAGGGATTGATATTTCAGATTCTTCTCGAGTTGATACTTTTCTTCTCTTTGTACTTTCATCTTCAACGTTTTTATCATCTGAACAAGAAAGTGATCCAACGGAAGATTTTGAACCTTGAGACTGAGGGCTCCCTATTAAAAACAGTGTCAGGTGTTAGCATCCAGTACTGATATATTTGTACGAACACTTCTAGCTGAAGGTAGACCTCATAAGATATACTCTTTCTAAGATACCTTGCTCAGTCAGTGTAGAACTTTGTTTTGCAGACTTGTTCCTTTCAAAGGTTTTCATACTTGTCCAACTACAAGTGACCTTTCCAGGTGGAACACACTCCTTCCAACCCCATGTGTACACTTCGCCTTTACCTGAAATAATCAAGTCGTCAAGCTATTAAGTTTTCGAGTCTACAAAACTGTTTCTTTTGACAGTATCATCCGATTGCTAAGCACTATACCAAAGCTACTATTCTTCGCTTTTTCTTAAGCAATGGAGGATCACTAGAGGACTCAACAAGACTTAAAATTCTGGTTTTAATTGATTGCAAAATGCTAAAGAAGTAACATTTTGTTGTGCCTGCATTGAAAGCTAATGTGAATGACTGAAATACAGCGGAAAGGTTATGTAGCAGTACCTGTAACAGAAACACAATGCGCCCAACCAGCAGCAGCTTTCAGAACTGGATCATTAGTTGGAAGTGGGTATGGCTCTGGAGTCTCCTTGATATGTGTAGTGATGAAAGAAATCCTAAAATCAATTCCAGATACTGGGCACTTTATTTTAAAAGCTAGGGGCCTTTGACATTACCTCATGCTTCCCTGATGTCAAATAGCTTTGGCCTTGATCATCAGCTGAACCCCACGTTATAAGTTTTCCGGAGGCTGCTCGTGAAATGAGCAAGAAGTCACACCAAATTCTGTTTGTGTGCGCACATAATATCATCTAAAGTATAGAGCAAAGTACCATCCTCGGAAAATCCAGGATTTGATCATGGGATGTGAGATGTATCAATGAATATACCATTGAAGAAAAATAATTTTCTAAGAAGCATATTTCCACAGTTACAATAAAGACAAAAAAATTTAGGACATGTTTGGACTGGATTAAAATCTGATTTTAATCTAAGTCAAAGTCAAAAAATCAATACCAACCACATCTTCCATGGTCCCACATTTTTTCACCCGCACATTTCAAAAACTTCTGTTACAATCCACTAAAAATCGAATTTTAATCCACACTAAAGTTAAATGGCTTAACCTTTAACCAGTTGCGGGTCCAGGACTACATACCAGTGGGGCAAAATTTAACAATGGAAAATTGTTTCAAACACAAAATCTAATAATATGAATTTTTTTAATAATTTTTAGTACCGTCATCTACGAGTTTTACTTAACACCACCATAAAATGAATTTTATAATAATAAGTAGCATCACCATCATCATCATAATTATCAAATGCACTTTTAATATACTTAATTGACCTCAAACAAAAAATAAATAAATAATAATAATAATAATAATAATAATCATCTTCTACAATTAGAGTTCGTAGTCCAAAATCTGTGAGATGACTTCTCCAGTCTAATAAATGTAATATAATTATTATAATTATTTATTTTTCAAAATTTGGGTTGAAATATGAATGAATTAATGAGGAAATTGAAAGACAATGTTGGATGAAATTGGAAGGCAATTTTGGGTGACTTCCGCTTAACCACGTGTGAGCACATGCCAAATGGCCTTGTGTACACACGGCCGGAAATTGAAGCAATTTTGCTTTTACTATGCGTGCAAGGTTCAAAAATTCAACCATCGGGCTGATTTTTCATTTGAATTTCTGGTGCTTTTTGATAGAAGGTTCTCAATTTTTCACCAGTATTTGGAGCCTTCTCGTGATATAATATTAGAAATCCATAAATGAGTGATGGATTTCCCATTCCAAACACAAGATAATAACATAAAATTTCATCATTCATTTCTACCCTTGATTTTCCCATTCTAACACATATTAAAACCTTCTTGTTCGAGCTTTATTCTTGTTTCCATCTCCTTCTTCTGCTCTTCAATATTTCCAATAATAAACCGGAAGACTTTTTCATTACCTCGACCAAATCATCAGCGACTAGCCGACTACCAAACTACAATTCAAAAACATCATCATACACTACACACAACTGAAAGTGACAGATCCAAATCAATCACGACATATATAATCACTACATACAACCGAGTGTAAAAATAGCGAAATCGATGAATTACCTGAAATAGCTAAACCAAACCCGCAACCGCCACCACAAACATCCTTCCACGAATCCCCGGAGACCTCAGCTTCCGGAAACCGTACAATCACCGGTGAAGTCAACGAAGACTGTTGCTGCGAAGCTCCCGGAAAATACCCCCACATTAACACCTCAGACTTCTTCTCTTTGTTTCCATTAACTTCCAAATCTTTTATTCCTTCACCGCCATTCATCTCCCCGTTAAAAAAATGAATCAAGAAAAAAATCACACAGAAAAACAGCTGAAAAGAAAATTAATAAAATTTGCTTATCTTTGGACTCCGATCTGGTTTTTATCAACGCAAGATGCAATTCCAGAACAAAATGGAAGCAGGGGTGGTTTTGTAATATTGTAAAGAATAATGTGAGTGCTATATTAAAAAATTGATGGGCGTATCATTTGCTAGCTAGATTTGAGTGCCACGTCAGATAATCGTGTCCATGGGGACACGTGTCGATATAAGGGCCGGCTTATATGGATAATCAATTCATGCGTCGAGGAGCCATGAAGCACTGGAAGTTTCTGGAATAAACAGGCGTGAGTTTTACTCTTTGCTCGTCACGTTGTGGGTCAGGTTTTAATCATTTTAATTTTTTCATTAAGTTTTCAATAAATTAATCACAATAGACTATGCCTTCTTTGAGCCCCGTTTTAAAAAAGGATTATGCTATACTAACATAATGAGTGTCATAATGTCTTATCGGCGATTCGGTAAAATATTTGACATGGCAATTCGGTAAAACATTTGATAATTCATTATGGCAAAGTAGAATAATCATTTAAAAAATGTGTTTTTTGAATAGTATTTTTTGAAAAATATGTGATTAAAAAATAAAAAAATTTATTTACATGTAAAATTATTTTATTTGAAAATGTATGTTTAAAAATTAGGAGCCTGTTTGGTGAAGCTTTTTAGCTGATTAAAATTAAAAATATGATCGTTATTGGGTCCCACTCGTCTAATAAAAGTCAACAATAACGGCTAGTTTTTCAATTTTAATCCGATTTTAATATCTACCAAACACACTCTAGTTTTTGAGACTCAAACAAGGACAATGTCTGCCCCCATTCTTTTCAAAAAAAAAAAAACAAAGGGCAATTTTTCTCTTTCCTATTTTCGAAAATACGTTTTTGAAAACAAGTTTAAAATTTTTAAAAAAAAAATTCAAAACGACAATTGTTTTGGGTGTTTTAAATAAGTTTTAAAATGACAAAAGAACACATTTTCAACAATTTCAAAATGAACACTCAAAACATAAAACGAAAAACGAAAAATTGAAACACAAAGAGAATAACCCATTATTTTTTCAAGACTTATTTTTAACCATACATTCTCCCATAAAATAATATTACATGTAAATTGATTTTTATTTTATTTTTTAATCATACATTCTTCAAAAAATTATTATTTCAAAACTCATTTTTCCCACAAATCCTAACAAATATAAAAGAGCCACTTTGAACAACACTATTGCTATACTAACATAATGAGTGTCAATGTGTCATAATGTTTTATCGAATCGCCACGTGACGATTCGGTAAAACATTTGATAACTTATTATGGCAAAGTAGAATAATCCTTTAAAAAATATGTTTTTTGAATAGTATTTTTTGAAAAATATGTGATTAAAAAATAAAAAAATTTATTTGCATGTAAAATTATTTTATTTGAGAATGTATGTTTAAAAATTAGTTTCGAGACTCAAACAAGGACTATGTCTGCCTCCATTCTTTTCAAAAAAAAAATAAATAAATAAAGGGCAATTTTCTCTTTCCTATTTTCGAAAATATGTTTTTGAAAACAAGTTTAAAATTTAAAAAAGAAAAAAATCCAAAACGACAATCGTTTTGGGTGTTTTAAATAAGTTTTAAAATGACAAAAAAACACATTTTCAATAATTTCAAAATGAACACTCAAAACACAAAACTCAAAACGAAAAATTGAAACACGAAGAGAATAACCCATAATTTTTTCAAGACTTATTTTTAACCATACATTCTTCCATAAAATAATATTACATGTAAATTGATTTTTATTTTATTTTTAAATCATACATTCTTCAAAAAATTATTTTTTCAAGACTTATTTTTAACCATACATTCTCCCATAAAATAATATTACATGTAAATTGATTTTTATTTTATTTTTTAATCATACATTCTTCAAAAAATTATTATTTCAAAACTCATTTTTCCCACAAATCCTAACAAATATAAAAGAGCCACTTTGAACAACACTATTCATTAGACATATGTTAACAAATTACATCGTCAACTAAAACGATGTCGTCGTTGGCTGTTGAGAGTATTTTCGTTCATTTCTCACCCTTCCCCTCAGTCTCTCCTCCACCAAATTCAAGTCCGAAACATCACAAATTCTACCCAACTGTACTCAATAACAGCACTTCCTCACCCAACCAACTAATAATACCACATACTCACACAACTCTTCTCAACACCATAGCCACCCATGGCCAGAGTGATCGATTTTATCAATACTATCTCTCTCTTCTCCACCCCAAATATGCATGGACTTACTGTATCTATGAACATGAAATCCTTCTTCAAGATACTTTTGTTGTAAGTTGTCGGAGGATTTTGTCCGTAACGCCGCCTCCTGCTTAGCTTTCGCTCGAATTGCCGCAATTTTCTTGTTACAAGAATTTGAAATTTTGTATTTCATTAAGATGGAACATCGAAAACCATCAAGAGTTTAAAAAAAAAAAAATTAAACCTCCGTGGTGCGCCGAGACTCCGCTCTCCGCACACCACGGAGGCACCATGTCTCCACGTGTCACGGAGACATGGTGACATGTCTCCGTGCAGAGAGACCATGTCTCCGTTGTGCATGAAGTAATTTTTTTTTTTTTTTTTAACAAAGATTGTAATTATTAATGTCAAGGAGTTTTATTCTTTTTGCTCAATTTTTATGTTGATCTACCCTGCCTAAACTATGATAAAGTTACCTCTGACATCAATACTTTTGATACTGATTCCCGCGGGAAAACTAATCATACACATGTTGAATCCCACTTGTCGAAGCTTGATGATCACGTAGAAAATGAGAATGATTAGTAGGCAAAATTGGTTTCCCAAGAAAAGGTAGTCGCACTTCGGAATAGTTAGGTTTATCAACGTAACCATGAAGTAGGTAGGCGATGTTAATGGTGATATGCACAGTCATGTTCAGTGTACCAGGGGCGGACCTGGGGGTGGCCTGGGGGGTCACGTG
>CAIGRS010202398.1:0-14748 GCA_903798395.1 Fraxinus floribunda | reverse complement strand
GATTTTTTACGACGATTGGAAATGGCGACACGTGTCCGCCTTTACTTTGGCTCTTTTAATATGTAGTGATATGTACATTACGCTTAAGAAGAGAATGTTATCGAGTAAGACACCTACATTATTTCGATATCCAATGATAAATGGAGCCGATATTGCACAACAGTATGAACACTAAACCGGACATCGATAAATTTAGTAGATTTGTATAATCACTTAAGTGTTACCTGTTCTTTCATCTTATCCTGGAAGTTTGAGGGCAACATGTTGGGAAACAATTTCAGGAACACTGGCAGCAAGAACTCCATGAATGGAACAATAATAAAAATTGCAACAGGAATAGTCTAAAAATGTCGGCAGTTGTTCGTGTGAGTTGTTGCCTCTCCCTCCGGGAAAGAGTCTTCCCTCTAGCAAAATATCTGACATCAGCCCAAAGTAGTTTAGTACCCAACCAGTAGTGCTGCATTGTGGATTTGAACTCATCCTTCCAGTGCCTCAACCTTTTTGCCCAATCCTCCCTGAATTAAGGAGAGCAGAGAATAACAAAAAAGACATTATATGACTTTTTGGACTTCAAAAAGAAAAATTCTCAAGCATACCTGCTCATAGAAGCAAAGGCCCTTAAAGCAGGACCAATCACTAAAAGCATGGCCCACATTCTCTTCAGTATAGGTTTAGCACCCTTCTGGGATTCTTGCAGCTGCTTGGCTTTGACAGTGCTCAAACCTTCCAACTGTCAGGTCACATTCTTCTGGTGAAGCTTCCTTCTTCTGCTTCATAGCTTGTTCTTCATTTTTATCATCACTACTACCTAATTCGGGCTGACCCGCTGCAGCAGTGGAAAAATAGCATGCATATTCTATTGTCCACCTGGCTCCCAATGGGCATAGAACCCCTGATCTTCCATTTCCGTATCCCAAAGTTGGAATACAAGAAGAATTACACCTAAGAAATTCTCTTGTCAAACTATTTTGTGCTTCATCATTGCTTAGAGAATGTGAGTCCTCTTCATTTACATGATTGGTGCTTGAAGATGAATACTTCACAGTCCAGCTCCAATTCCGTGAATAAGAAACCCCAGATGAACTTCCATGTTCAAGACTCGAAAACCATCGAACCAACCACTTGGGCTGATTAAGGGAGTCGAAAAGAAACTTTTTCCTTTGCAATATTGCTCTCAAGGCCATTATGACAGACTTCTAAACCTTTGCATACAACTAAGGTAGCATATTCCAGCACCCTGTTTGATATAGGGTGATCGCCAATTTGCGTAAAAGCGTATATCACACTGCAGAGTACAGCTAGAATTAAACAATGCACATAAATATGCATCTCTATGAATCTACAATGGAAACCGCAAAATCAGGAAAATAACAAGCTCCTCTAACAGTGTTTTTTTTTTTTTTTTTTTTTTACGTAGGGACCCGCAGCCGCTACCCCTGAGTGCGCATTTGGTAAACCTCGCTCAAGCTCCTCTAACAGTGTTTTTTTTTTTTTTTTTTGTTGACGTAGGAACCCGCAGCCGCTACCCATGAGTGCGCATTGGGTAAACCTCGCTCCATGTGTAGTAGCCCGCAAACCACACAGGATAAACCGTACTAGGCAAGCCCGATGCGACAGACTCAACCGAGGAAGTGTTGGCAAGTGATTCGAACTTGTGACCTTCTATCTCCACGTTCACTTACTCCACCAACTCGACCATCCCGAAGGGATCTCTAATAGTGTTTTATAATACTTCATATCTCATGTATTTTGTCAAATCTTCTGAGCTTCTATTTAGAAGGACTCTATTAGTCTTATCAACTTCTAGCTTCCCAAACTTTGTTTTCAATTACATTCCTTTATCATTTGATGACCTTAATTTCCTTTGAGTTGGGAGATTTCTCCCAGTTATCATGCATACGTTGTATAAATCCCGTCACGCTGTGTAAGAAATCTTAAATCAACCATAGCTTGTCAAATTGTTTTCAAACCATCCGTTTCTACTGTTCACGAAAATATCTTTCGAATAAAAACTATAACAAGTGTACGGTTCGTTAACAAGTAATCAAATGAACCTTTTGAATCCGAGTATCGTCCCACGAAAATTGATTAGTTCAATTCTTATTACCATGACCTTAACCGATACTAGAATAAAATGACGTGTTTGTTGTACTGAAATTATAACTAAAATAATACTAAGTATACAATTACAAATTATTTAACTAAATTAAATACAAATAGCGTTGAATGTAAGTTGGAGTGTTTTAATTTATGATGAATGTACTAGGATCACATTCCCTATGTAATAATTTGTTTTAAACTTAGTTCTATACTTTGAAAAATACGGTGAAATATTGACGAATTAATATTCCTAAATTATTCAAAACTCTCTCTCGAGTAATGTCAATCATATTCTCATATATGACCTGATTATATCTTTATAACGGATGCGAATATATAAGAATGCATGAATTTTTATGAACACTTAAAGATTCACATAGAGTGTAGCGGTATATTTCTGTCTCGTATCGGATCCTATGACAATTTATATATGTTAAACATATTTTCCTTCTTTCGAATGCATAAAATAAGTTACCAAATTCACACAACTAACATGCATAATAATTGTGGAGAAAAGAAAAGCATATAAATTATTCAATATTAAAAAACGTGCTTTTGATGTTAAGAATGTAAAACTAAAAATTAAGAATTTATATTACATAGTTCATCGTTCTCCTAGCACAAATAAATCTAGTCTAGTATGTTATGAAGAAGAAAACACAAAGAATATTGAAGAATCAACATCACCAAATATAATTTTTGAATTTATTCTCGTGTTCTTGGCTTCGATCTTCATATTCTTGGTTTGTTCTCTGCTCCAACAGTCTCTTCAAATGTGTGTGACGTTTTGGACGGCTCTCGGGTTTTAAAACACGCCACATTTATTTCAATAGGAGTTATATTGAAATAAAGAAACCATAATTTTTCCTTCGGAACAGTACTATGCGACCGCATAGTTTTCTAGCATGCAACTGCATAGAACACTTCAACCTGGCCTTGGATTTTCCTGAAGCAACCTATGCGACCGCATAGGTATTTGTGCTAGGTGACCACATAGCATTAATAACTTTCAAAATCTTGCATTTTGATCATCGAATTCCGTTTCGCAATTCTTGACCTCTTTTCCCACTTTTCCTTCTTCCAATGTTTCATTATGTTGCTCAATTTGTCCTTGACATCTTCATATCTTCAATTCCTCTTCCGGGTCATCTTTCAATTATTTTCATCTTGATCCCTGAACTTTTAACTTTCTTTCATTTTAGTCCTTTTTCATTGTTTCTCCTAATTTCCGCTATTCATCAATGTTATCCTGCAAAATACAAATTACATAGAATTAAACTATATTCCAATATATTTATTAAAAATTGTTCATGTTTGTGATCAAAATAAGTGTGTAAAACACACTTATCGTCTACCTTGTAATTTCATTACTAAAGTTGGTCACCGGTAAACTTCATTTTAAAGTGGCTTCGTGCTGAATAAAACCATTGTTCTTTCTCTAGTTTGATTCCAATAATATTTTCGAATTTTTCCACCTCAAACAGTTCCATCATCCATGCTAGTGTTGGAAAGATATCTTATGCCTAGCTCATTAATGAAGGAGCAAAAATCCATTTCAAGGTTTGAATCCCTAACCCCTAAAGCTAAATGGAAATCTTTTTTAATTTTTTTTTTTTTTGGTTCAATCTCTAAGTCCATATCCGATATATGAATTCTAAATGGCACATCATAAAAACGAAGTACAAAAATCAATGTCAGACAACAATATTTAGTTCATTTCCATTTCTAGTAGCAATTGTAGCCCCTAAGAGCTCAGAAAATAACAATCATGTGTATCAAATAGTATTTCACACTTCACAGCTCAATTATTGTTCAATCTAGATATTTTAATTTGACTTATTACGTGAAGTTCACACTAAGCTTTACTCATCAAATATCCAAAAATAATATCCATCATCACTAAAAATTAAAAAATTTACATAATCAACGAATTTCGCGATCTTCTCAGCCACTGCGCACTTACACTAAATATACGTAAATAATCCATATATACGAGAAGATAAATAAAAAACGTGTAATTCTGTAGAATATTAATACGAAAAATGACGATGAAAATGCATTAAAAAATGCGCATTTGGTGGAACTTGTGCGATGGATAATATTAAGGTAGACTGTAATACGTAAATTAAACAGTATCATGATGATGTATAAAAACCTTAAGCTGGGTGACTTAACACTATACTAAACCCTAAAAATGATATTATCCACCAACACAAGACTCATAAAAAGGGCATGCAACTGAAACGAAATAATTTTACACTTGCAAGTTTATACTCAAATGGGCTAGAAATCAGAAAAATCAAACTTGGAAGGATAGGAGAAAACTAAAACACTTCTCTTCCCTCATCATCACACTTCCTTGACTGTTCTATTACTATACACAAAATTTCAGAAGAAAATAAAACTTAAAAATAAGAATGACTCATAATGAACGCGTTCAAAGAATTTGACGAAAGTTCATAAAAGAAGTCAAAATCTCCGGAGAAAAGCATGCAACTGTATCCACATTCCACAAGTACGTAGATATATCAAGATAATCATAATCAGGAGCGTCGTATACCAATGTAATGGTCAAAATAGGAATAATGGGGCCGAACATCCTGCTTCAAGGGGTATGTAAATGTCTTAACTGGTCAACTACATCACAGGAACTGCTGATCCTTTGAATATCAGACCGGTGAAGGACATTTGCTTGGTAGCGATTGAAGCTGTTGGATTTAGTATCCTTAGGCACGAGCTTGCCAGAAATGCTGAAGCGTACACGAACACGGTGATCTATCGTCTCTGTTGAGAAGTTTCCGTGTATTTTAACCACCAAAATGACTTCCTTGTCCCTGGCATCTTCGCACCAACTGTTTTGTGGAACACCATCCACAAATTCCTCCAGCGTTTGGTATTCCTCATAGTAAACTGAAATCTCAGTAATATGACCCGGTTTGATTATTCCTGTTGCCGGATTGACCTGTTCAGATTTAAAACCAAGAAACATTTAGTAAGTTTCTATGGGATTCTTGTTATCCAAAGCTGAAGCTTATTGAATCATTATTTCTAAAACTGATCAACAAAAAGTTATAAGTACACTATATAATCAGCCTAACAAAATCTTGAAAGCCTATGTTTGGCTTATATTTATAAACGGTTTATAGACACTCAAGATACTTTTTATCATCACATTTCGAGAGACCCCAAGTAAACTCACTTATTCAACACTCGTTTCTATCTATTTATAATTTAAACCGTTTATAAAGACTTCCCAAACACACTCTAAATTCATACATATAAGCCCCCGTTTGACCTCCATTAAATTTATAATACATTTCTCTTCTTTTTAACATATTTTCTGATAAAATAATATTACACATAAACCAAAAACTTTTCCTTCTTTTTCAACCACATATTCTCCAAAAAAACACTATTCCAAAAATTATAACATCAAATAATGGGGACCAAACGGGGGCTAAATGTGTCCTCTCCCAAACAGTTTAAACTTTTAGATGAGATGATTCAACANTCAACATGTAACGTGAGTAAAAATAGGCCTTGAGACTAACACGGGGTCCACAACAACTAAGTTGTAGCAAATTTGACAGAGCTAATAATGGCTATTGTTGTGCATGAAAGCACATAAAAACAAAACAAAGTCAAGATACAAATTAGCATTTACTGTTTGTAACTGCCTTTTAACCTCTTGTATTTTAATTTCAATACTTACCCTATATCAAATGAGCATAGACGGGACATAATATTTAACAGAAGGCATCTGAATCTGTAATACACGTTGTACATTCCATGTGCTATGTGGACCATGATGAACCCAAACCTTAAAGGTTTTCCTTCTATCCGGGTTTAGTCACACATTCTTTATTTATTGGATTTCTAATAGAAACCTCAATTTCAAAAGTGCAATCAAGAAATTACCTGAAGCCACCTGGGGAAGCCAAAAGAACCTCTAGTACGATGATCAAATGCTTGTCCATCCTCATTGATGGTGGACTGACCTTTACAAATTATTTCAAACATAGCTATGTCTTTCCCAGATTTATTTGAGATGCGCAATACAGATGTATCCTGATTCTGCAGGATTATATTGTTAGTGCTAACAATTGATTCTGGAACTTCAGATAATTCTTCAAGCAGATGCTTGATTTTCTTGTTTGATCTAATGATTTCACCAAACTCTTGTCTTCTCACTGACTCATCGACTCGGGCAACCTCCACATTGAAAATGCAACGGACAGGCTTGTGGTCACTATCTGTCACATCCATGCAAGCTTCATACCTGTCAAAAAGATGTCAATGATGATGGAGTAACTAATCACCAATTAGAACACATTAATTATGAAGTTCGAAATTTTAGTGCCCATTTAGGTACCAATGATATTGATAAGGTCAATACCAGTCTATGGAGGCAATCTTCTTGTCATTCACACTCAAATAAAAAGCCACTGTGTTTCACTTTCTAATCTGTTACTCTCCCTTACAATATAAAATAAAGACTGTCTATCATGTTGGTTTTTCGTCCTCACTCAGAATTACGGAAATTCAATTTTATCTTCCATAAACCTTGTTCTTGTAAATTTTAAACACTCTTCCAAACTAAAAGTAAGCTTCAAACAAATTTAAAATAAATAACTAAATAAATAAACAAGCTTGAACAAAATGTGGTACAATATCATATGGCCATATCTAATTTACATGTAGCTACATATGCTAAAATAAGTCCATAATCATGCATAAACACCGTATGTAGTTCGTGTCAAATAATCGGTATTGTAAATTTCTTAATGAAATTATGTACTGTTGTGCACCAGATATATTATATTGATATGTGGAACAAGCTTTGTTCTTTACAATCATATTAGGTATCAGTTAGTATTGCTTAAAGAAAATTGTCAATAAGAGTGATGACTCCATTAGCTAATCTCATGGCATATATTCTCGATGCATTAGTTTGCATGTGAAAGAAAAACCCTTCTAAGACAAACTTACTGCAAAATTGAAGATACTACAGGACAGTCCAAGCTGCATGCAGATACTGAAGCTGAACGGCTATCACGATACAAAATTCTGTCACACCAGGCAGGAATTCGCTTCTTTTCACCAGAATCATACCCTTAAAACAATCGTACACAGATTAGATCTCAAAATAAAATGCAAGAAAAAAAATTATCCTAATTATGTTCTGTCAATTAATAAGGATTTCTACTAATTGCTATGCATTTAATTGTCGTACAAGAAGATAAATCCGAACACCTACACACAAAATCTCATTTAACTGCTAAATTTGGCCAACATACCTGCTAAACCAGCTTGGTGTCTTTCAAATTTGTATGTTGGAGGAAATCTGATAATAGCTTCCCGCAACCCTTGGAAGACATTTCCAGCTTTCATTTCTGCTCGTAACTGATCTTTCTCTCTAAGCCAGTCAAAGCATCTTTGAGAAACAAAATCCCTTGCTTCATCATAAGATATACTGTCGAGCCGATAGTTAAAGTCTCCCAGGAATACAACCATGTCTGCCTCAGAAAGCTCTGGTATCCCATCGACGGGATTAATAGCCATACCCTGTACAGACAGCAATATTAACAACATTAGTCTATTACATGAAATTTTATCAAAGACACATCGTTATGGAATAAACAATGGAAGCTGCTACAATGAAACCTAGAGACTAGATAGTAATAGTACCAATTAAAGTATATACGTACACTTGTACTGCGTAGCATATGAATCGCAGATGATACGCCAGCTGCAACAGAAAGGACCAAGGGCAAGCACGAACTATAAACAAGCGGTAATAAATACATTGAGCAGGCAAGCAAGCAACATAACAATAGGTATCGCACCATACCAGCAGCAGCATTAAAAAGGTTAGACGGTCGACTAAAGACCATTGTTTGATATACGTGATCGAAATCAGCATTTCGGCGGCTAACAGCCTCTAAGTGTGCAGCAAAGTGACAGTTCACAAAGCACATTACCCGATCATACACTCTCATTCTCAAACCGACCGCTCCCTGCTCAGAGGAACTTAGACAAATTAACAATATAGACAGGAAAAATGTGTTATACAAACAAAAAGCATACTATGCATGGACCTATTCAATGAAAAACCAATGCAGTTCTACAGCAGATAATTGTGTGCACTTTTGCACCTCCAATATGAAGGACCAACCCCAAAAATTAGACTAAGGTGAAGTGTATCACAAAGAGTCGCAAATGATACTACAAAAGTAGATGATGAAGCGGATTTACATATCTATATTATCCATAACGATAATAAAAAAAAGATCCCATTATACTTGAATAAATTCTAGAGGGAATTATATTTTACAGCTATAAAAAAAGGTAGTCAATTTCCATAAAACATTGTCAATATATCATTATTTGACATCAATAGTTGCTAATTCATACTCAAAATGTTGCAATATCATAAAATGATATATAGTTGATGAATTAGGTTTTAATTTGTTACTTGTCAACTTAAGCCTACCAAATAAAATTAAATTAAAAAAAAAAAAAACCCAATTTATACCGAAGTTTTTAAAGTTGATTCACGATCATCTATTAGAGTGGACAAACAAAATAATACCTTATTACCGATAGCACGCCCCAGACCACAAGGAACTGCTGCAACATCAATATCTCCAACATGGCCTCGAATATTGACTCTAACCCTAAAACATAATATTTGTTTATTAGAGATTGAAACTATACATCATGAGAAGTCCTATTAAGAGCCAATGACAGAAGGTACATGCATGCGAAATACTTTTTTGCCAGACTTGCTTTATGGAGGGTTTAGTTTTCCACAGTATTTAGTGCTTGTTTGCCTTTCATTATAATCTCCTTATAATTTAAAGGTCAAAGTCAAACGTTGATTTTAACCGACCCACAACTCCTACCTACTTATCCACAACTTATTTCTATCACACTATTACTTGTTACTAATGAAAAAGCACTTATGTGTTACAGAAAAGGAAGTGGACCAATCATAACAAGAAGGGTAAACTGAAGTCGGTATAGCACGCGCATATACATTCCACCAAAATAGAATCAATATCATTTATGCAGCCCTCAAAACAAGCAGAAAGGTTTAAATGAAGTAATCAACAATATTTCTCAAAATGAAGGGAAAAGTAGAACACTGAGAAACAAAAGAACATGGGTTTGTAATCCCAAATTGCTCTTTCCAAAACAGACATGAGAAGGGAAACCTTTATCAAGGCAATCAAAAGCAGAGAAAACTTATTTAAATTGCAGGTGCAGCATGATTTATTAAGACTAGAAGTTCAAAAACACATCCCATTTATGTTCAACTTCTAAATTATAGGATTGAACGCTAATATTCCATGTGCAATGCAATACTAATTACTAACCACACAGCGATAAGCAAGCCTGCCAACTGTCTGGAGCCAACGCGTGAAAAAGTAGCCCCTTCATCCAAGGTTTTCCCTATCATGTCTATCCACCACTGCCCTGCAGCACTACCCTCAAGACCCATCTGCATTTAATGCATTTTTATATTAGTATGGCAACATTCAACTCAATCATCCCAAATTAGAAAAGAAAAAAGACAGAATCAAAGAACACACACACATGCATATATTATCTTCAGCAATTAACGGTTTCAAAGAATTAACTAACAAAGTGGCAAGGGAAAGTACTGGATGATTTGATCATTCCAAATATCCAATGCAATTATGTTTAAAGTTTCTGTCTCAAAATAAGCATAACATGTGATAGAGTTGAAGACAACCCCCATTTGATGCATATGCATCACAATAATTATCGGGGATGCACAAATATGCACATCTACCGGTACCGATATCAACAGCAGTCACTTGCACACAGAAATAGTTCTTTTACTATTCAAAAGTTTGCATGCAGAACATATATTATACTTTAAAAAGTTTCTGTACCGATAGCATGCCAAAAATCATATATTTATATCTCCTTGACCTGGTGAAAACATGAAGATTTACCACAAAAACAGAAAAATAAAAAATAAAATATTGAAAGAAAAGAGGTGTTTTACAGTTTCTTTAGCAGCAGACACTGCTAGAAAACCAGCACCCATTTCTACTTCCTGCAACCCGACAACGACGATATCAATGTCTGCAGCTGCAGAACATAGCCATGATATAAGGGAATCAGGAGATGCTCTTCCTTGTCCAACATTCCATGTTCCAGCCAATATTTTCAAATTCTCCAGCCTAGTATACAAAAACTCCTTCCCAGCCAACTCTGAACGCAGTATATTATCAAGTGGTCCAGGAGAAGTAATGCTCCATCCACGTATACCACCATGATTAGCCAAGGTGAAAACATAACCAGCTCCAACAGCTAAATCTATCAACGTACTACTATGAGCCACCCATCCTCCAAGTAAATTGCCGGTTAAATTCAACACCTGCACGTGCCCACTTACATAACCTACCCATATTCGTGACCCAAACGTGCAAAGGCACTGAACAGCAAAAGGAAGATACTGGAATTCTTGCAAGCGATTGCCATTTCCGTCCCACTGCACAAGTAATCCATTTGAGAATCCAGTCCAAACCATTCCATCAATTGTAGTGACCAATGCTTCAGTTCGTCGATTATCATCTCCAAAAGCTCCTTTTGCTGCAACTCGACGAACAGCATCTGCTGCTCCTAATATGGCATTACGGGAACGCTGAAAGAAATTGAACGAGTTTTGTGGCTTCTCCTTCAAACCAGATACAAACTTCATTCTCACTTCTTCCTCCATTAGAGAATCTTGCATTGATGACATGTTTTCAATCTGACCATCTATGTTGAACAGTTTCAGTAATTCCCTTGTTTGAGCATCCCTGTGAAAAAGGACATCGAGATAATTCAAGCCGGTAAAAATAATTGAAGGACTAGAAAGACAGTCCAACAACAAACAATCTAGAAACTAACAGAAGACGAGTAAGAATCTTATCATGTAATGGCCCTGATTCCTTCTGATAACCCATTCATTTTATTTTTACATTCTTATTATATATAAGCTTCACATATACCAAGAAATTGTTGTTAAGCAGTGTGTGTTAAGTAACGTGAAAGTAAGAACTCTCAAGATGCAAAATGGAACTGTCATACACAACAAAAGAGCAGTGCACCTTGAGACTATCCTTATAAATCATACTTCCTAAAGCCATATTATTTTGGTGAATGATGCTGTGTAAACACCAAGCTTAAGGATTTACAACGCCTGGTATGTCCAAGAAGACTTGAGTATGAGTGAATGCAAATATGTCTGTGTGAGCATAGCAATTGGCATTTGAAGAAACAATCTTATTTCTGCACAAGCTATTAACCATGCACAAATGAATTGATTGCATTCTCAAACTTCAGTAAACTCTAAGTTTCAGATTAAGGTTGCACTGTCAAGAATTAATAGAATAGCGCAGACGTAAATATTAGATCCCATCTGGATCCAGAACAACTCGATTCAAGCTTACCACATTGCAAATGACATATAGCCAGCACTCCAGACCTTTGCTCTACAATAATCCGATATCATAAACTTGACATCCGAAATGAACATGTTATTACAGGAACCAACACCATTTAGTGCAGCTTGGCTCCTCAGATCAATATACGACCTCTCTACTAGTAAAGCAGCCATATGCCTTTCTCCAATTGTTAGGGAGAGGGATTTTTCAATAGCTTCCCAAGGCCAGATCTTAATTGCACCACCCTCAGATCCCGACCATAAGTCCCCTAGATCAAAGAAAAAACTTAGAGAAAAAGATCATAATGTCTATAATATTAGCTAATACAACGTAAAATTTGGTATTGTTAATTGAGATTTCAATACCACAAGAACTGCAAGAAAAAAGGAAAAAGATGCCCAAGCAAACATGATAGAATTGATGGGAAGAATAGAATTCCAAGAAAAAGTTGTTGAAATTCCCAGGCAAAGCTGAAGAGCACCAAATGGTTGAGAATGTGGGCAATAAAAGAACATCATGTACATTGATGCACGGTAATAGAGTTATCCATATTCTTGAACAGCTATATTTTACTCTTATACAAATGAAGTTTATGAAGGCACCAGAAAAGGGGGCACAACCCAAATACACTATCAAAGCATTTTCGAGCCTTTCTAATAAAACATTTTCATCAATTATGCTGATAACAGAGTCATGACTCTTACTTATGCTCAAGGATCCAAAGACAGAATCTTAGTCTTCCCATTAAAGAACCTTTGGTTAAATCCCAAATTTTCCTAATTGACTTAAATCAAAGTCTGACTCACTCAATTCTCATACTAAGCGTCGAGATCAATGTTCTGCTGACATTCCTTTGCTACTCATTGGCATGCATAATGCATTCAATTACCAGACCTCATAGCAAAGATAATCCAGAAAAGAAAAAGAACCTAAATAACCAACAAACTAAAATCAATTTTTTACTTACCCCAACAATAATATCGCAGCCCCAAAAACTTTTGAGAATATGTTTCACTACAAAAAAATATCCTAAAAATTGAAGAAGCTATCATCAGTCACCTTTTGCCCTAAACTAAGAGTCAGGATTCAGTAATTGAATGCACTCATGTCGTCCTTTACCGTTGATGTAATCAAAATGGATGGAATACAAAAAATTACTAGAAAATCCAAGATAGTGAGATACCATAAGACGTCATGGTCATGGAGAGAACCGGCCCACGATGCGCCTGCCATGAAAGTGCCTCTTTGAACCCACTTCTATTAACAGTATCATTCCCATTTCCATTAAAATCCATCATCTTCCAACACCTAATCCTCCCATCTTTATGCCCACTCCACACAACTCTATTCCCAGCATCCCCAACCACACACATCGTGGCTGGGCACTGTACAGACACCCAATACCTCACCGTCCCCTCCTCCTCCCCTTCCTCCGCCCCACAACCATATATCTCATTCTTCAAATCCCAAACCCGGATTCCACACTCCGAACCAGCCCATAACTGCGGTCCACTGTCATCATTCACACAAACAATGTTCCTCAAAAAACACCCCACTTGGGTTTCTCTCGACGGGTGTGGCCTTATCTCCAGACTTGGCGGCCGGCCCGGGTGCACAGGGGCCCTCAACGGCGGCTTAAACACTCCACTCCCCCCACCGGTCCCAATAAACTCCGGCAACGGCTGGTTCTTACTAGTATCCGGTGATGACGAAGAAGAAAGCTTCCTATCAAGAAATTGGATCATGTAATCCAGCCGTTTCTGAACAGAATCATTCTGCGATGATCCCCGAACGCCATCATCCTCATCCTCAGAGGATGAGTTGTAAAACCGGTCGAAAACTTTAGGGGTTTTTTGCTGATTTGACGAGGCTTCATCAGGGCTGAATCTCGTGGGGTTAGTATTGTTTCTAACTTCATCTTCGTCGTCGTCGTCATCGGAATTGACAGTAAACTTCTCAGAGTATGAGTGAAAATTGCGGCTATGGTGAGAATTTGTGGGGAATAATTCATCGTCGATCTGACCGTCCATTGCTGTATGAAGTAATTACGAAAAAATCTTGAATTCCTACGAAATTTCGGACAGAGAATTTTGGCCGAAAGAAATGGAGATTTTTTTTATGTTTTTCTTTCCATTTCTTTCTGTGTTGTTATGTCGTGGGGTGGGGTGGGTTGGGTGATGGGAAATTTTCATTGTCGGTCACCCAACTTACGAGTTTATTTTAGTTTGATCACCTCACTTTTTAATCGACGATTTTGTTGTCATTAAAAAGAAAGAATTTCTGACCTACATATTACCACACAATTGTTTTTTTTTTTTTTTGTGTGGGAAAGATGATAAATTTCATGTCGGGTTACAAATTTAATGGCCAGTTAACGACTCTGTCGTTTTCAAAGAGGTTATAACTAAAGTATCTAAATTGAAATAAAAATATAAGTTGAGTGATCAATATTAAAGAAGTCTGTACGTTTGGGGACCTCCAGTGAAATCTACAAACAGTTTGTTCTTGGAGGGGAAACTGCCATGGACGGTTCACGGTCTACCTGTCCATTGTCTACTATTCACCAACCGTTGAATTCGTTATACCATTATTTATGTCAATTATCTCCAATAATTGGGTAATAACACACCCAATTCGATTATAATTCATGTTATAAATATGGAATAAAGTTTGTTTTTTTTATTTTTATTTTGATTTTTTTTTTTGGAAAAATATAAGGGGAAGAAAAAAAATTGTATATATATTTATTACGAACTTTAAGATGTAATTGTTGAGTATCATTATCTGTCTCTAACTTATATTAGCTTTTGTTAGCACAAATTTAGGTGACTTAATTTATTAATTGTTTTCATAATCGTATTGTGATGTTGAGCGCTATGCACTAAAGGCTCCATCGCATATTTAATGCATTTTAAATGTTAGTGGTATGTGTGATATACATTTATTGCCAACACTCAACACTAAAATAAATAGAGTTTCTAACTTGTCTCGTTCTATAATACTGTTTAGTATTGTGTGTACCTTATCGAATCGGGTAAATAGCAAAAAACGTCTCTACCTTTCAGTGTCATTGTGCAAAATGTCTACCTTTCATTTTTTGACATTTTTACCCTTACCTTCCACCTTTCATTGCACAAATTGTTATTTTCAACCAATTTTCTAATAAAATGAAGATTTTACCCTC
>CAIGRS010202378.1:0-19269 GCA_903798395.1 Fraxinus floribunda | reverse complement strand
AGATGCTATAATAAGGATCGTTCGGGTTAATCCTCTGGAAAAGGTCAAAAACTTAGTAAACATCATTTTAACTTGAAATATATAACACAAACAAAAAAAAATTTACCTGCCCAACATAGGGGAGCCCATCAATATCGATGAACTGATGAGATGACTTGTCCAGATTACTTCTCCCAAATGTTCTCTGAGAACGATCTGCCTTGATGCCTTGTTCAGTCAAGTCAATTGTTTCCGTCTGTAGATTAGAAAGGTCATACATGCGATGTACATTGATATTCACATACATAAAAAAAATCAACACCCACTCTGGACAGCCCAAGTAAACACGATTAAAAAAAATAAAAAATATTTCATGAACAAGACATTTTAAATTTCCAACAAAGTATTCTGAGATGCTGACAAGACTTTCTTTTCACTCTTTCCTGCTCCATCACGACCCTCAAGAAAGAGAATAAGATAAAAAGTATAACTAGTGATAATTGTAATAATAATGGTAACAACTGCACCTCTCTTTTCCTTATTTCTGTGAACATTAAAACCACAAAATAGTGAATGTTGACTCCAGATATCCTACTTGTGCATATTCTTTGGGGAACTGACCCATGTATCGCAAAAATAATATTAACGAAATGTATCCCTGTTATAATATTCCCCCCCTCCCAAGCAGTTTAGTTTTTATCCTCCCTAACTAACAGCAGCTGTAGCTGAAATAACTGTCTCAACAATATCTATGCCCTTTAGATTACTTCACCTAAGATCAGGTAAATCTATGCTGCACTTAAAATGAGCCCCCAATTTTAAGCTGAAAACTAAGCATCCGATTGGGAAGAATTTATAATTGGTTTAATTTATAAATAGATAGATATATGAGTGATGAATAAATGGATAGTACTTGCAGATCCATTGGAATGTATGCTTGAAAATAAAGTTTGACCATTTATAAATGATTTATAAATTAGCCAAACATAGGCTAAACGTTTCCTTTTAATTTGTTTTAATGTGCATCTTTGTCAATAGCAACAACAAAATAGAGTTCATCCAGCTTCTAAGGCAGAAGCCCTCAAAATGGATTCAGACTTGTAATAGTAGCACTTCAAATTCCGGCGAACCTACTCATGTTTTGATCTCTCTAAAACTGGAAGACTAAAATGCACGAAACTAATATCCGGGACCGAAATGCAAAATATGGAATGATGCACGAAGAAATATAATTTGCAAGAGAGAAATATCGGAATTGATTTGGAATGAATAAATTCCGGGGTATGTGGTCCTAATTATATTAGTCAAAATTGTGTCCAAAACACATTGTGTCTTGAACAGACACAACTCATTTGGACATGTAGTTCAATTGTCAACCGCCAATGTCTAGAAGATGTCACATGTGCACAGGAAAATCCGGGGAAATAAATAAATAATATAAATATATTATTTAAATTAATAATAAAATAATATTATTCAGAAAAAAATTTATACCAACTTGGCCCAAACCCAAGCCCATGACCCGTGCAGTGCCGAGCAAACGGCGGCACACGTATGGGCTTTGGCTCAACCTACTAGCATGTAGGTCCTCTCCCCTTCAAATACTATTGATACCCCTTAGAGCCCAAACCCAAGTCCCAAATTTGAGTAACATAAAGTGATTTCTAGTCTTCTAGTTTCCTACATGGGATTGGCATTTTTCAATTTTTCACCAATTTTTATTCCCATTTTTTTCAACTTCAAGTGATCATCTTTTGGCCTTAATTTCTCATTCACCCTAAATTGGTTTTGAGAAAATAAATACATTACATTAATCTATTCATGAAGTAGAATACACTCGGCCAAATAAATCTTTTGTCCAACTAACGAGACGCACTTAAATAATTGGTCAAACCAACTAATTAAAACCAATTTTCCAACAATGTCTTATAGCAAAGTACATTTGTCTTTTATTTTGCATGACATCGATTTCAAAGTAGTAATTTAACATAATACCACTTTTCTTAGGAGGATTTATCTTAGAATAAGTCAAAAGCTTCTTATATGGGTCCTAGTCCCTTAGTAGAAGTCATCTAGGTCTATAGATAGTAATGTATTTCCTATCTCACCAAAGGTAATCATTATTGAAAATCGGTAATATCTTTGTTGATTAACCCTTAGCACGAGTAACACAGACAAATATCATTGTTTCAAGTAATGCTATTTAATTAAAACCATTCAAAAGTACAAAACGAACTGTGCATCCGTTTGATACATACTATTCCATAGGATTGGATGGTATAATAAATAAGATTAAACATTTTTCATTGGGGTACTATACAATCTTCTCTACCAAAAATTCGATACGAGTATTATCTTATTACTTTTTCTTTGATTATCCAAAAGACATATTTGCCGTAAAGTGGTATTTCATTCAAAAGAAATTCACATTCTTAAGATAGGAAATTTAAGCATTAGACACACCTGGTATATGTAGCCATGACACATGCCACGGTCCACGGATGATTTATTTAATACCATGGCATCCTCCATATCATATCTACATAATTTAAAGAATATATAAAGAAACACATAAAAACCAAGGGAAATATCAGGATACATAAAATGTTTTGGATTATTACCCTGAATAAGCTAGAACAGCAACAATTGCATTAGTTCCTAATGGGCAGTCATCAATGTTGTATTTTTCATATGCCTTAGTGCGTACAATTGGGGTTTGCGGAGTCTGTAAACACCCAAATCAGCAGTAAAGTGAAACAGTGTTGTAGAAGGACAAAGACAATCAACAACATGAATTACCAAATAAATAACTAAGTGGATCTCTTACAAGAGAAAATAACTTCAGCAGATAAAACGAAATCAGAATATACTTCTGGGAAATGTCATCTAATTTGACTAATCACATGACATTTTACTATCATTCATAACAAAATCGTTCAATTAAAAAGATAGAAGAGAAAAAAGAAAGAAAGAAAAAGGAAAAATTTATCGTAAAGAGACAGAACAGTTACGAGTGAGACAATTAAAGAGCATACAATCATGGCATGGTCGGTTTTCAATTCATGGCATAAATATAGAAGAAGGAAGAACCACTTTTTGCTAATATAACATTCAGTAACTAATACGAAATGTGACTACAAAGAGGAAAATTTATCGTAAAGAGACAGAACAGTTATGAGTGAGATAATTAAAGAGCATATGAGATCAGTAACCCAAGATCACTTCTGATGGTGGGGAAAAATCAATATGAAAAGATTTTAAAAAATTGCAGTTAAAAACAGCTTTACAAACCATTAATTAAAAAAAAAAGGGCCAAACCTGAAGATGATATAGCTTTTGATCAGCACGACAGTTTATAGCTTGAGAAGAGAAACCCATTGTTTGTTTTCCCATCTATCAACAAGGCAATCAATAAAGAAAATTTGAATTTAGAATTTTTCAGAGCTGGGTTAGGAAACCATTGAAGGCTCTTATGG
The DNA here is from genome assembly GCA_903798395.1 of Fraxinus floribunda. NCBI lineage: Eukaryota > Viridiplantae > Streptophyta > Magnoliopsida > Lamiales > Oleaceae > Fraxinus > Fraxinus floribunda. The sequence goes on along the minus strand of CAIGRS010202378.1, from coordinate 15,814 downwards.
AAAGAGTGGAAAAAACCTGACACTGGTACATATTTCGTGGACTCTGATTATGGTCAGACCATGGTGTAAGATTTGCAACAACACTCAGTATTCCAGTTGGATGAATTTCTTCATGAGTGGCAGGAAAGGCATTCTTCCTTCCACCATCACCACCATCAGGACAACTTATTTCCATGTAGACCTTCACACATAATGCAAACGAGTTAACCATCAGATGTTGGTTGTCTCAATAAAGCGAACTTACCAGGTAAAACCATCCACTATTTTCATGTTTTGAATGCATATTAACTATGCGAAGAAATGCAACCAAAAATTAGCACTCACTTGTTCGAAAGGCCCAATAAGCTCAATTTTGTTGCTCTCTTCAGGAGGAATAGAGATATTATATANCCAGAAATTAGCACTCACTTGTTCGAAAGGCCCAATAAGCTCAATTTTGTTGCTCTCTTCAGGAGGAATAGAGATATTATATATTGGTCGAACAAATCTGGATGCAGATGTGAACAGGTACAAGCCTGGGTATGCCCCGCCCATGCTTGGGGGAATATAACCCACCTCAAGGTCTTCAGGAATCTGTTAATTTTTGCAATTGATATTATGTCACAGGCAAAATTGATAAATTAGCTCATAAAAATGAAAAAAGAAAAGGGTAGAAGCACGCCACTGAAGTTGCTGCAACTTTTAATCTCCGAAAGTGAGAGACAGCTTTTCCAACAATATCTGATGGAATAGAACCAACTATACGACCATCAAGAAGAACTGAAAGAACTTCAGGGGGGCCAGCTTGCACAAGCTTTGGTAGTGACGGTGTCATTCCCATGCCTACTAAAACACTTAAAATTGACATACGCACTCTGAGAAAGTCTCTTACATTTCCTTTGGAATCATAATTTGAAGTTATACCTGACAAAAGTAAATAAGTAAATAATTAGTTTCTCGAGTTTGTATTAAGGAAAGCATTCTGAAAAACTTTCCAACGAGCAATAACAACTTTATAATTGATCACGTCTCTTTATGATGATCGAAAGTTTTAGGATTGGTTGCAAAACAACTCTTAAGACATGACACGGTGACAGTGCACACGTGTCTCATGCATGGTAAAAAAATAGTTTTGACGGGGAACACTAAGAAAGGGCACAAAAAAAAAAAAAAAACCCACAGAAATATGATCATCCAACAAACATTAGACTCGCAGTTATTATAGTTCAAATCGACAAATATAGGAGGCCATCATGCAATTTGAGTTTACTTCACCCTAACCAGTTCCAAAGATGGACTGGTTTATGTGTGAGTCATGCGAGTTGTAAATTAAATTCACAGGAAACGCTGACAATGAAGATTGTGTACATAGAAACATGGTCATCCAACAAATATTCGTACTGCAAATTAGTGTAGTTCAATAGTTAAACAGGACTAGATATTGTAATTTGAGTTTATTGAGTCATAAATAGTTTGTATTAATCATTGCTTTAAAGGATTCATAGTCAATGCCTACTTCAATTCATATTCTACATAGAAAAAATAATAATTACACATTTCTTCATACATCCTTAGCTAACTCCAGACTGCACTAATTACTTCATTGACCTCAGAACCTTATCTGCTAAACTCTGTTGTCTTGTAGCCAAGCAATAAGCATTCATGGTTTTTCATCTAAATAACCCAACTAAAGAACTAGAGGGAAATAGCAGGGAGGCAAGATGCAGCAATGCTCTTAAACTGGAAGGTATGGAGAGCCTATAATGCACATTGAACATGTGAGTGCAGTGTTTTCTTTCCTCATGTCACGACATTTTCTTCATTACTATCCATTCACAAAAACCTCAAAATAAGAATTCAGTTCCTGTTTAAAAGTAACTAAGGGCCATTTGGCATGGCTTTTGAAAAGCCAAAAAGAGCTTTTGAAACCTAAAAGCTGCTTTTGGACCGTTTAACTAATTTTATGAAAATACTTCTTCTGAAGAGCTTTTAGAGGAAGCGGTCCAATGTGGCTTCCCTCTAAAATCAGTTTCGGAATAGAAAGCTCTTTTAAAAACTAGTTTTCAAAAATTAAGGTAACTTCCTCAAAAAACTCTTCTTCTGGAAGCAAAAGCAAAAGCAAAAGTCAGGCCAAACGGGCCCTAAAAGATCAAACCAAATGTTTTGAACGGTTGGTTCATGAATAACATGACTCCATGCAGAAAAATTAACTAAAAGGAATGCAATTTCCAAAATAAGAGCCTTTTTAGAGAAAGCAGTCATAATGCTTTTCGTCTTGGTGAACTGTTTATAATGATTAAGGCAACTACAAGACAATACTCATTATTAGCATTTCAAAAGAAAAAAAACACAAAAAACTGGAAGACTATACTTACGGCAAGACGAAGTCATATGATTCAGCAGTCCACATGGCTCCCCGTCAGGTGTATGAACAGGACAGAGAAATCCCCAAGATCTGTAAGATATAGCATGTGTTTGGCCCCCATTTTTAGGAAGTGTTAGTTTTTGAATAGTGATTGATGGGAGAATGTGTGGTGGAAAAGTGATGAAAAGTTTTAGATTTGTGTTTAATATTATTTTATTTGAAGAATGTGTGGTTGAAAATGAGTACCGTAGAAAAATGAATGGGAAAAAAGGAGAAAGAATGGGGCTCAAACATGGGCATAATATATGTCAGAGAAATGAGTACAAGACAGAATGAAGTGGTAAATGAGTGTGAAGGGATGAAAAGAAGGAACTGCATAAAATAACCAAATGTTATCAAGTAATTAGGTAACAGGTAAAGAGGACATACTCAGGCAACAACTTGCGAACGCTTGTGGTACGAAGGCCCGCAAATGATGCACCTCGATGGACAGCTCGAAAGTGTGAGATAAAACGCAGAAAATTTAGTCTATCTGCTTGAACAGTCATCCCAGCTCTCTAACAACCATAATATACACCAAAAAGAAAAGAAGAAAACATAAATAACTGACTTTTCTAGCATGACCTTCAATAAGAAATGCATAAACATGGGGAACATCCAGAGTACAGAGCAATTTTTAGTAACCAAAAACAGTTTCAAATAAATTACAATTATTCAAGCCGGAGCAATATAAATAAAGCAAGTCTCTCATCATACGCCACAAGCAAATAGATACGGTTTTCAATTATAAAGCACAAATATTGTTAGGCACAGATACCAAAAAAACTGCCAAATGATATTTCACGTCGTAGATTAGTAGGATGACATTTATCTACCAGTGTCAATCTGTCCCCCAAGGTATTCGAACTTGATACGATATAGCTAATGCTATTAGTAAGCAACTAATCTTATCCAAATTTACAATTCTAATTCAAAGAATTCTTGTACAGAATAATTGGGATTACAAATTCACCATGTCAAGTTGCAGATAAATAAGTACTTCAAGTATCAGAGCGCTTTTACATTGTTCAACTTCCAACACTAGCTTTATGCCATTCATGACTTCTAATACAAATTTCCGATGTAAAAAAGTCATTTTTTTCAGAAAGCATTGCACAGCATTCTTGATAATAGAGCAGTAATACAATTCAGTATGTTCAAACAGAATATTCCAGATGCACTACATTATGATTTATACAAATGTAGATATATATTGATAATTGTCGACCAACAAAGATGAAGAAGAATATCAGTTCGTCTGTACCTGCTGCAAATCCAGACCTGATTGTGTAACCAATCTTCCCGTCTTCAACAAACTTTCCACAGCTGCGCTAATATGCCTTGGAAAATTTTTATCGATGACCTTCTTGACATCTGCTACTGCCATAATCAAACAAAGCCCAGAAAATGTCAATCCAACCACTGAGATTCTATAAAATGTAAGCCAGAAAGATGAATTTCATTTACTGACACTTTAAAGCGGCAATAGAACTTAGGATATGCTTCAAGCAAGACAAAGAAAGTGATTATACATGAAAAGGAAAGAGTTATCAAATAAACAAATACACACAAACATATAGTAAACCATCTGAATGGATGTCCTAAGATAAAAGTTTGACTACAGATTCCACAATCATGACAGCAAATGATATATTGAGGACAGAATATGAGATGCCCAAGTGTGTGGCACCAAGATGCAAGTCAAATCCCAAAAAAATTATTAAATGACAAATTGTTACAATGCATGCTTGTGGTTGCTACCATGATGTTTATAGCAAGCAAGCCTGATATTGTTCGGTTTAAGATGGCACAGAGACTATCCACCAAAATCCATACCCAGAGTTCCAATACATTGTAGGGCAACATAAAACAGACAAACATTAAAAACAACAAATGTTTAGAGCCTCTAAAGAATAACAGCTGCTAGTCCACCAATTTCAAACTTCCAATCTCATATATAACAAACAAAACTAGACCAGAACTAAAACCTTTGGCTTTGAAGTGAAGCCTATATCATTGTAGTATGCTGACTACAAACAACAATGAAAACAACACGACTCTTCCGAGAAAGAAATTCAAATGGTCTAGAAAGAGCATCAGAAACAAACTCAAACACCGTTGATTCCCTTGCCATTACATTCATGCCACGTGAGGGTGTAAATTTGAAAAAGTAATATTATCAGCGCCTCATTAAAAACTCTCTGATACAAATTGAACAAGGTAAAATTCAAATAAAGATTAGACATACAGCTGCTCAACTCAAACTTCTTTGTTCTGTTATCAATTTCATCTTGAAGAAGCCGTTTCACCTTGAGCAACCAGTCTTGTAACTTTTCCTGGAACATAGTATTTTCATGAATTTTCATATAGTGCAATCAACAAAATATAGAGCTACTGTAGCACACGCAAGGACAAAACAGATTGTAACAATCAACTGCCTTAACTATGATGCACCGATATGGACACGTGTTTGACACGACATGTCGTCAACATGTTCATTAAAGTCTTTAATGTTCTTCAATTATATAATGTTACTTTAGTTTCATACTTCTTGTTACTTTTCGTGTTGAAATTTTAGTACCTATTTGTTATATTATAATAACTTCAAGTTACAACTATATATTATTATTGTTAACGAAAGAAAAATGACTATGGTGGAGTGTCCAAGGAGTGTCGGTATCTGATACGATACGACACGACACATGTAAGACACGGACATGTCACCTTAATCGAAGAGTCAATGTAATCATAACAACATATATATGTTAACTTACACATTGTTGAGTGCAACCATTGTAATTTGGGTATATCACTTTATCACACAAAAAGAGGTATTTGTGAAGGAACTTATTCCTTAAAAGTGGCTTCATAATTTGCTTGAAAGCATTTATCTTTTCTGCTTTTCACATTATCAGGAGCAGAACATCTAAAATGACTAAGGGCTCAAAAAAGAGGATAACTATAACACAGTCACTAAAAGTCGCCTTCCTGATAAATAACAAGAGAGCTTTTAAGGGACGACGCTGGAAGCTGCTGATTTGTGGCTGGGAAGCATTCACCTTAAAATGGATTTCGTTAAAATAACTTGCCAGTTTGTACAAAATTTCATCAGATACAGATTACGTCTTTCAGTGCCATGTTACAAGCAAATGCATTTTAGTTTGCAATCACATATCACCTGCTTCATTTTTTTGTGCAAAGACAGATACCTAAATTTCAATAGAGCCAAGAACTATCTCCCCAGTCCCCAGTGACAGATGCCCAAATTTTGTACAGCAACAGTATCATAGTTTCTTGTGGAACTAACAAGAGTATCACATGGTTCTGCTAATTATTTGTAAATGAGCACCATAAGTATTCTTGAATACATTTCATATATGATAGTTAGATTTGCCAAGTAATGTCAAATAATTCCTACATGTTACAGATCTCTGTACAATATACAAGAAAGTCACATTAGATAAAGACAGTGTTTTAATAAACATTATATGAAGACATACTTCAAAGACTAGACAAATATTCAGTATATCTATATCACATTTCCAAAAAATAAAGTACCAAAGTGTGAACCTTGAGATAAATAGTTAGTAAGTGGCCTGGCAATAAAACTTCTTGGTTTTGCAAAGAATCTGGATTGTCTGGCACAGAAGTCTGATCTATGAGAGAAAAAAGTTTCTGCAACATAAAGCTTAACCCAATCCACAAGTCAGTTACTAAAAGATTTTTTTTAGAGACAGAAATAAAAAATAAAAAATAAAAATACACCAACGATGTAGTTATACTGGAAGTCTAGATATGCAAGGAGATACAAAGCACACCACTAGTGATCAATTAAAATAGATTTGACACGGGTTCAAGAAAAAAGCTAACATGAGGAGATTGAACTTGTCATGGTTGTTATCCAGATGAACAAATATGTAATCTCTTAACACAGCCTCAGCAACCTGCAAAAGGATAAAAACAAAGATAAACGTAACTAGAAGTGGGGAACCACATAAAGCCATTCCAATGTGAGAAAGCATCATATTTCAATTATCGTCATCTTCGATCTTTCCAGAACTTTTGGAGTCTCTACACACGCTGCTCCAATGTGAGAAAGGTTCTACATTTTATTTTATCTTTTACCTAAATCTTCCCAAGATGTACATCACAATTATCACTTTATTCAGGCCATGTAGGATCTTACAACTGTTTTCTAACTAAAAGTGTATATAGTGAGTGTTATTGACCAAGAAGCATAGTTGTACTTGATCACACATGCCACCCTTTTGATTCAAAATGGGTACAAATCCTACTTTACTTTGTACTTGGATATAAGCCACCTTTTTTATGCAAAAATGGGTATAAGTTTACTGCATTACTAATAATGTAGCATGCATAAAAGACAAGAGCTTACGGTGGAATAGCTTTCATTTTCCAGTCCTGCCATGGCAGGTCGGAAGTGCTCCCCTGCGGAATGAAGGGATTCAGTGGATGCAATCAACACTATTCACAATAAAAGAACTACAAGTAATAAGTACCTATGTGTTGCAAACATTGAGCATGCGTGAAAAGAGACAAGTTATGAAGTTCATCTAAAATAATTTTTGTCCTCTCGCCAATGAGTTGAGTGCCAACACATCCCTTAACCCGATCATATAGCTCGTTGTAGCAACATGTTAAACTCACATAGATTTCATGATCAGTTGTGTCTACAAGGGCCTACAACAAAAAGATAAAGAGTAAGAAGTGCAATATGCAATCATATTGCTTGTAGGAAAATCATAATCTTATAATATCATCAAATGTTTCTTTTAGGTCAATTTCCTTCCACATTTTTCCTGTTCCAGCTTTTAGTTTTCTTTACCACTTCTTTACTTTTTGTTTCCTCTTTTCTATTGCTCCTTGAAGCTTCATCATAGATTGTTCTTGTTTTATGGTTCCAAAGACAGCATTCAGCAATTCGCAATCCTTCATCTAAAGGAAAGACTACAAGGACCACATAGTTAATAAAATATCTTCCCTCCGCATTTTTAGTTTCCCAAGATGATGCAATATGACCAAGTAATCTCATTGTCAAAGTTATACAGGTGAGAGCTTGTTTCTACCAAGAAAACAACAAATTCACCAAATATTTCTACAATTTACACGTGTAGTGAACATGTTTTGGGATTGTTCGAGAAACCTCCAAGGGTATTAAGTACCATATCAATCTAACTAGAGTAAAAGGTATGACCGCACCTTCAATATGATTCCAACAGGAAGCAGATATTCCCTTCCTTGTATCCTGGAAAAAAGGGAGTTAATTTCTTCATAGAAGCTCAATTCCATGAAATTATAAGTAGTTATTCTCACCAGAATCCAAGCCTCGCACTTCCATTGTTGAGGTAGTATAATTTGATTGTCACTGCAGATTGATCTTGTCGAACACTTCTGAATATTCAAAAATTACATCAAATTATTATTGACAAGAAAAATTCTACTATAAGTAAATATTTACCCATATCCCAACAGGAAGCAACACAAATTAAAGACGTTAAGAAGCAAAAAGCTCGGTCTCCAAAGAAACTTAGGAGCTACTACATTTGTTTCAACATATTCAGTAAACAACTAGCTGACAACTGCATATTATTTCATTTTGTGCTGTGTGACAATAGATAAGTCTCGACTTAAAGGAAAAACAGTACCCTGACTAACTATAAAACAATAGGGAAAATTCGTCAAAGAATTTCTGCCATGGTTTGTTGCTCATAGTAAAGATCAAAATACAAGCTTAAAAGATAACAAATTGTTGACCTACAAGCTGGTCTCATAATTCATATAGTCAACAATGATTGTTTTACGTAGAAATTAGTGCAAATTATCATTGAAAAACTGAAAGAAGTAAATAATTAGGTTAAGCCAAAATAAAGATATGGATGCGAAAAACAAATACCTTATTGCAACAGCTTTATCAGTATATCCTTCACGCTTGTCACGGAATGAATTACGCACCATGCTCATTGGCTAGAGAGTAAGACATAAAATTTATTAAGAACAACAAGAAAAGAAAAATATATGATAGTTTTCAAACTACATTACAAGAATGATGTATTACAAGGTCCTCAAAAATTTTGGACAACTAAGAACCTCAGTTCTTTTCATATCAGAATCAGTAACTGTTCATGGGTGCAAATAATTACTCACATAGTTTCTCTTCGGCAAAATAAGAAGTCGAATCACTCTCTCAAGCCCGTTCAAGATGAAGTATCTACAGAAAATATAAATAATAGATGAATCTACATGCAAAAAATGTCAAAGTAAAGTGACAAATACTACTAGTTTGAAGATTCAAATGAAGTGCAGAAAGGAATGCAGAGTTGAAGAACATAGAGGGTGAAAATCATCTTACTCACCCACCCATTTCTGATGGATCTTCTTTGTACAAAACTAACTTTTTGGGATCATCAGCAGCTTTCAGATGACAGAGCTTCGACTACATAAAACAGAAGTAAGATCTTTGATGTCAGGCAATATCCAAATAGAGACATATAGAATAAATGTCTTCCTAGGTAAGAAACATAAGGCTGGATGTTCAATTATGGCCAACATGTCTTGTCATTCATCTAGTTCTTATACCACAAGACTGAAGACTACGGAAGGGGAAGATTTATAATCCATTTCTTGCTTGCTTAGTCGGTATTGGGGAAAAAATTGAAAAGTTTCATGAGATTGTCGCGGCATAAGGACGAAAGTCCAATTATGGCCAACATGCCATGTCATCCAGTTCTTACACCACGCACTGGAACCTACGTAAGAGAGTGATTTATAATCCATTTATCAATGTTTATCTGTCTTCGGAAAAAATCCTTCTACCAAGGAAATAAAAATAAAAAAAGTTCTTAAGACTGGTGGCAAAAGATGATGGTAGAAAATGCCACCACAGGAGAGAAATGGTGGAGGTCATGGCATGAGTTTTGTGTAAAGTATTTTCTTCACAATAATATATACTAATGGTACAACACCCAAACATGGTCTATTTTCTCTATCTTTTACAATTTTTTGTAGCTGATGGAATGACATATGTCGATGGATGTGGTTGTCTCTTTTATCTAATCAATAACAAAAAATCCAGTAAGTTTCGGCGCTCTATTCTAAAACATAAATATTGTCAAGATCCCTTTGGAGGCAAAGTGCAAACGTGGTGACAGAGATATAGTAGTACAGTTGGTTCCATGGTACTTTGGTTGAGTTTAGGCCTTCCAATCACATCAAATATTATTCTTAACCAACAGCTATTAGGCGTTATGGAAGTTCTAGCATAACTAAAAAGTTCAACATGTTTCCTGAAAGGACAAAATTTTAACACACGTGTTTCCTTCTATCTTTTTCTTTCTTTTTTTTTTTCCTGAAGGACTTCTCCAGGCTTTATGGAGCAAAAGGAAAAACACCCAAGGAATTCTCAAGATCACCAGATTCAACACTTAACACCGGAGTTCCCTTGAACATTCCCCCAAGTATTCCATAAGATGGTGACCATATCATGTGTGCAAAATTGTCACATAAAACACCAGCAAGCCGTGTCTAAGAACCATGCTTCCACCCCAGCAGCATATCAAACAAAGCAATAGTTGGCAAAGCCTACTTCTAATACAACAGGTCGCCCACATATACAAGACTTGCAAATGCAGAGATAGGATAACCAGAATTCATGGCTGACTTTCTAACCAAAACAATCACTAATGTTTAGTATATGTGGGCGACTTGTTTGGTACACATTAAAATTTTCATTCCCATTCTTGTACTCAATTTCAACCACACATTCTTCAATAAAATAATATTTTTCATCACATCAATAACTTTTCATTCTTTTTCAACCACACATTCTCCATCAATCTACTGTTCCAAAATACATTCTTCCAAAATAATATGGCTCGAACACACTCTAAATAAAATTCATGGCTTAAGCAAAACGTACATCTAAGTTTTAGTATTTAAATTTTTTTTTGAAAAAAAGGCATGATGTGTATTTACCATGTATACGTTCATGGGACTACCATTATTCAGTAACGTCCTAAATGCTTCTACATATCACCCATACTAGTTTTGACTTCACTAATTCATTCCTCCAATATTTTATAAAAGATAACTAAAAACTATTCATTCCCGAATTTAACCAGAGATCATCCATCAACTCAATGTACGAGAGAGGACATTAAGCACAATCTTGGAACAATAACCGGTCACTTATTTTGTCCTCAAAAATTTGTTTCTCACTCTGCATCTACTCAAATGTAAATGATGACAACTAATTTTCACCAACACAAGGTCAAAAGGCGGGAGTGCCCAAATGACAACAGCTTGTACACATATCTAAAGGCATGAAACTCCCCAATAGTTCACTACGGGTGGAATTAATATCTAAGGAAAAAATCAGCATATACTTGCCAAATAAGTTATCCTACAAGTTCCTGTAATGGTGAACTGAAATTAGATACAATTACCTTCAACATGATAGGAAACTGTCCAAAATTAAATTTTTCTCTAATGGGAGCTCCATCAGCATACTGAAAGTAAATGTCCACCAAAAACTTCCCCGCATAAGTAAGTTTAGCTTGTCTACACTGTTTCAGTAACACGGGCACAAAAATGCATCAATCTCTTGCATGATATTGAGTATATGTACGGCAACGCTGAAAATAGCAAAATAAAATACCTCAAAAGGATATAAAGCATCTGCCATGGTCCGGGAAAAACGTTCCTTTTGAGGAGGATATAGCTCAGGTTTTCCAAACCAAAGTGCATTGTCGGTTAAGAATCAACATTTGATGTAGTAAATATTCAAATATAGATGAAAAAGTTGGTCACTGTTAGAGCAGAATGAAAGAATATCCTGAGCCTCATTTATATTAAGTGTTTGTACTTTGTACAATATCTCGACTTCAATCCCATCATTCGTTTTATCCATAAACTCCAACAAAATTAAAATAAGACTAGTATTTTCTAAGATTTTGCTAGTTCTGCAAAATATCACAATAAAACCAGAAAAACACAAATAAAATTCAAACAAAACTAAAAAATTGAGTACAAAAACAGAGCATTAAGACTGGAAAATCCAAATAATGATACACACCAAGTTTCTTTCACAATCAAAAAATTATTTCTTTAGCAATTTATCTGAAAAAAGGATATTTCTCAGCTTCAGTTTGGAGAACGAATCAAAAACTTCTATGGGTTTGATGTTTTGCAACATGGTGTCGAGACCATACTCCACCATGTAATCAAAGGATTCAATATGATGTTTGAACAACTCCCTCAAAGCTTCGTAATTTTTTTCTTTAGACAAATGTGGCCGCAGCTGCCACCTATCCTCGTTTCTTGTGGCCTCCATTCCTTCTGCCCTAAATTCACCTTTCCGAAAGTAAGACCGGTATTTTCTAAGATTTTGCTAGTTCTGCAAATATCACAATAAAATCAGAAAAATGCCAATAAAATTTAAAGGAAACTAAAAAATTTAGTACAAAAATAGAGCATTAAGACTGGAAAATCCAAATAATGATACATACCAAATTTCATTTCACAATCAAAAAATTATTTATTTAGCAATTTATTAGAAAAAAGGATATTTCTCAGCTTCAGTTTGGAGAAAGAATCAACTTCTATAGGTTTGATGTTCTGCAACGTGGAGGACGATAGGCCGTTGGAGAAGTTGTATTTTATATTGGTTGGGTTGCTGAGGTTTATTTCTAAGGTTTAAGCCAGCCCAAAGGAAAATTTCCATATATATATATATATGGGAAAATTGCAGCAGCAATTCCTAATCTTTTTAATTTTTGCATACTTAATCCTAAGCTTCAATTTGTGTCAACGATTGCCCCTAACCTTTCAGAAATATGCAGCTGGGGTCCGCACGATCACTACGTTTTTAAGCAGTTTGGGGGTGGAATTTGTGGCATCAACCTATAGGGTTTCGCCAAAAGGATAAAAAAAATAAGAGAAATAGAGATGATTATCACAATGGATAACAAAAAATCTAATCCCAAGTAATCAAACCCTAACCCATTTCACATTACCCTAAAATTGAACACTGATGAGTGATATACAAATGATTCAACCCACATACACACGCACAAATAGAGAGATATATGTATCAGCATATATTGAGGGTTAGATGACTTGAAAAGCTGCGGGACAAACCTTCTGTTTTATCGATAAGAGAATCACTCAAATTCAAAAATTCTAGAAGGAATAAGGAAAAGAGATGAGCAATTGAAACAAAAAAAATAGATCAAAATTTAATCGCCTACCCGTGTCTGAACCAGTCTGTGTTCCTTGTAGCTGTCAATTTTTAGGGAATAGAGTTTGGTAGTTAAGAAATTGGAGAAGAAAGGGAAAATGATACCATTTCGTGGGTCGGGGTGGTAGGTAGGTAGGTTTCTTTTTCCTTTTTTTATTATTTTATTTATATTAGATTTGTGGAGTTACCATTTTACCCTTACCAAATTTGGTCAAAATCAAAATTTTTTGATCGACGATCAAAGGGATGGTTACCATCCGTTTGAACCCCAGCTACATATTTCTGAAATGTTAGGGATGATCGTTGGCACAAATTCACCTTTGACAATAACAAATTATGGAGAATTATAGAAGAGCTTGAGGGACGATAGGCCAACAGAGAGGATTTGGGTTAAATGGGTTGTCGTCGCTGAGATTTGCAATTATAGAGATAATTGTAAAGAGGATAAGAGAATAGAGATAAGAGGTGGAGAAGTTGTATTTTATATTGGTTGGATTGCTGGGGTTTATTTCCTAGGGTTTAAGCCAGGCCGAGCCCAGAGGAAAGTGTACACACACACACACACACACATATGGATTAATAGCAGGAAACCCCCTAGAAACGTTTTCATTTGCGATATACCCCCCATCTATTTAAAATCGCATGTTTGAAACCTTTTGTGCGAAAAACCCCCTACCGTCAACATCCGTCAAATTTTCTGTTAAAAATAGTAAAAATGTCAAAATTAAAAAGAAATAATTGCAACTTTAGTACCCAAACTTTTAATTTTTTACAAATTAAATCCAAATATTTTATATGTGCCACCCACAAACCCAAATATTTAAAACTTTATTTTTCACCCTACCCCACTTCATCTTCTTCCCCATAAATAATTTAACATAACAACCAATTAAATGAAAAATAATTAAATCAAAGATGAAATAGATAAAAAAACAAAAAATAAAATTTCTTCTTCCCAACTCCATGCACCCCACCACCAGCACACCAAACCAAAAACGAGAAAAACTCATTGTCAATAATTGTGAGTGTTATTGGTCTTATCAGGGAAAGTTGGCCCCGCAATCGACACAGGTTTCGTCGGCCCCAACTGCTTCGGTGATTGTTTTTGGTTCGGCATCAGTGATGGGAAAACAAAGTGTTTAAATATCCAATGTTACCATCTCTTCACAAATAGTAAGTCTAAACGTAATCCAAAATGTTCCTGAATCTAAATCAAGAAAATCGAAACACAGACACAATGTAATTGAAGTGCAAAAACTGTAATGAATGATTTGAATACATGATTTGGGAAATTGAATTCTATACATATATAGGCTCTCCGATCCGTGTCCATGAAGGAGTAGGAGAAATTAGATACATTTGCACTAGTCCATGAACAAGTAAGCATTTAAGAAATACGTAGCATTAAAAATCGATCTCTTTGCCCAAAAATTAGGGTTCCTAATTTCATATTTCATTACCCAAACCACCAAAAAATTGTGCATTAATTAAAATTCCCAAATTAAAATTCTTCTTTGTTTTTTATTAGTGTATAATGATGGATATGGATGAGGAAGATGAGTTTATCACAGACTCGGCCAGTCGGCTTCGAGTGGTTACAGTAATAATAAGCAGCAGAAGGTGTGTTACCGTTGGAGGCAAGGAAAGTGCTCGCCCTTTCGTTGTCCGTCTCTGCATAGTGATTTAGTGGGACAGTAGGGAATCAAACGAAATAGCCACAAGTGATTTTCTATGACAAAGAGGCCGATCGTATGATTTTAGTCACGAGCAGCCACGAGAATATCTTGAAGAAGTGTTATTACTTATTAGGGTACGTAGGGTTAGGATGGGGTAGGAATGGGAAGAAGAAGAAATTTTATATTTTGTGTTGGGTAATTATATTGGGTAATTATATTGTCATTACAAATTTTATTAAGAGTGTGTAAATGGGTAAAGATTAAAATCGAATTAAAATTGAAAAATTAGTCGTTATTGTTGACTTTTATTAGACGAACGGGATCCAATAACGACTATATTTTCAATTTTAATCGGATTAATAGCCCTACCAAACAGGCTCTTAAAATACACCACAAATTTCCTTTTTACTTAAATATTTTTAAGCAAAATTACATAATTAGGATTTTAGTTCATGTTTGATCCACATTATTTTTTTCATTCTCATTCTTCTACTCATTTTCAACCACACATTTTTCAATAAAATAATATTTTCCATCACATCAATAACTTTTCATTCTTTTTCAACCACATATTCCCCATCACATCAACAAAAAAATACATTCTTTTAAAAATAATGTGCACCAAACAAGGGCTTAATATATTTTTTNCATTTTCATTCTTCTACTCATTTTCAATCATACATTCTTTAATAAAATAATATTTTCCATCACATCAATAACTTTTCCTTCTTTTTCAACCACATATTCCCCATCACATCAACAAAAAAATACATTCTTTTAAAAATAATGTGCACCAAACAAGGGCTTAATATATTTTTTAATTCCTTGTTTCTTGTAGCTTCATTACTCTTTCTTGTAGGGTCAAGATCTGTTCGTGATTCTGTTCAGCTTCAGACCTTAAGTTTCTTCCTTAGCAGCTTTATCTTGGCCTTTGCAGCCTCTAGTTCCGACACGACTTTTGCATAATCAGCTACTTCGGCCTCTAGTCTTCTATTGTTGGCCTATAAGGACTCAATCTTAAGATTATAAAGTTTAGCCTCCATATTGTTCAATTTTAGCTCCATAACTGCAGTTTCCTACTCTTCAAGGCCGTAGTAATCGAGAAGTTGAATCTCCATGTTCCTCTCCCTCTCTTGGAGCATTTTAACATTGCTATTTGCATCACTGTGGCGATCCTACATCGAGAACTTGAGTATCCGTATTAATCCGTGGAGATATACCAGCCCTTTGACATTTGAATCACATTCCTTTACAAGATCAACGAATTCTGGCAAGAAATAATCGTATGTGTTTTCTTTAAAAAAATCCAACATAATATTAAAATTAAAATCATGTTAAAAGCAATTAGAAAGGCTATGAACCAACAGATAAGGGTTCCTACGTAGTAATTCCATTGCATTCTTGTTTTAGAATTAGTGAAAATGTTTAAATAATGAGAAAAATGATGAGTACTATTAGGGTGATGAGTACACCACTTTTTTTTTTATATAGTTTTTATTA
>CAIGRS010202375.1:0-11009 GCA_903798395.1 Fraxinus floribunda | reverse complement strand
AGGTATCTAAAAAAAAAAAAATTCGTGGGCGCTGCCCCCGAACCCCTGTGGGCCCCCCCATAGTCCAACAGGGCCTGTCCCCAACCTATGTAAACAATGTGCGAGTCAAAATGTCATTTAAGAATCGCAATAACATTTTTCGATCGTTGGGAATGATGCACACGTAATTTTCATAAGTTGGGGGACCAAGGTGGCACAAATGGAAGATTGAAGACCTCATTTAAAGGTTGTGAACCTCATCTTCACGGTACGCAAAGGTTGGGGAGCTGAGATGGAATTTGACAAAGAGTAAAGAAAAGTCACCGACTTCTCTTTATGTTCATCTTTTTTCGTTATCGTTATTGGTCTTTTTTTCACCTTTGCCTGATAAATTTTGTCTCCGGTATTTAATTCCTGCGATGTCAGGTGCCTGCATCCATAGAGAGACAGAGAGGAGGCGAAAGTATGAATGCATCAGAAAAAAGTATTTCTGAATTCTCATTTTGCAATTTGTCATTATACCGATTTTGCCATTCTGCTTCTTTTTTCTTTTCATTCACGTCCTAATGGAATTCAAATGCAGTTAATGCAGTTTGGTGAGGCTGTCTGATCGAGGGAAGGATGTTGATGCATCACAATTCCACTCTATAAATACATAATAGTAAATGGCTATAAACATTCAAATTACACACACACATGGTGGAAGTGTAACTTGCAAGTTATATCATCAAGAACCAGAACTTCATCTTGGAGCAGCATTTGCAATGAGGATTTCAGTGCTTTTACTTGTGCTTGTTCATCATCATATTCTGGTGGGCATAGGTTCAAAAGCTGTGGCAAGAGAGATTTTCTTTGTCCCAACAGATTCTTCTTCTGATCATAGAAAATTGTCATCAGATTCTGCAATCAGCTGTGCCTCCATTAGACTCCATTTTTTCAGGTATTCGTCTTGGTCGAGCCACACTTCGAAGAAAAACAAGATCGGAGGTGAAGATGAAGACGAAAAGCGCGTGGTTCCAACAGGGTCAAATCCCTTACACAACAGGTAGAAGAAAAGGGAATTTCTTGCAATCTTGTTTGTTTACCAGAAATTAATATTAAATATATAATTTCATTTAAATGCTGTAATTGAAAATTATGTAATACTTGGCTACCAAATGATGCCTCCTTATTAAAATTACTATTTGAGGCAACCATGTTGCATGTAATTATAATTATTTACTTAAGCAGCGCCAAGGAATTATGAATTTTTATTTACGAAATGAGAAATGAAAATTTGTCATCTTTACTTATTGCGATTGCATAATATATTCTAATAATAAATCATTCGGTACGTATCGATGACTCATCATCATTTATTATACTTTGTTTGATACATAAAATCAAGTTACTCCTTCGAAAATTATTATACCAACACAACTTGAAAGGAGTAAAACTTGCGGTCCAAACCCATGTAAAATTTCCTAATAAAATGATGTAAATTATTTTGAGTATTGTCGTGCAAAAATAATAAACGTCAATAAATAATTGAAATTTTTTAAAGAAAGACGAGTTAGACTTTTCTTTTTAAGATACTCGTTTGACGCACGTCTAACTATTTTTTATATTCAACCATTTGATATGTCTACAATGTAGTTCTTGGAATGAGCTTCGAGAAGACGTGATAACATTCTCGAAATACTAGTTTAAAACAACATACTTTGATGCGCTATAACATTTGCAAGGATTGTCCTTTGACGTGCCGTTAACAACGTGAAAAACTAAACTGTGTGCACTTTGAAATGTTATTAAGAATGTAATATTTTGATTTCGTTTGACATCTTGTGATGACCTTGCAAATTGAGCCAAAAACATTTAAAAATAAATAAAATTTGGAAGTTGGGTGGGCCACGTGACCCACCAAGCCCCCCGTTCGTCCGCCAGTGCTTACGTGAAAACTATCGAACATTGAAATGATGACTAAACGTGATAAAAATCTTTTTCGACTTTTAGCTCGTAGAGGTCATTGACGATAAGTAGGTTCAATAAAGTCGGGTTATCAAACCTTAACTAGGTCCAAATCGAAACATGAAATGGAGTGACTGACATGACAAAATTACCGTTTGTCAAGCTAACAATTTTGGACGGAATGATAAGAACACAAAAATAAATTCCATGGCTCTATTCTTAAAATAAACTTTTAGAAAAAGGATCATTAACCTCATAAGATCACTAATCTTGAGACTGCAAATCTTGAAAAGATAGCAAATGTCCTTGAAGAGACTTCAGTCCCACAAAAGACACTCATTTTAAGAGTTTGTTTGGATTCGTTATTCTGTGTTTGTGATATTTTTCACAATGCAGAAGATGGCATTGAATTCCCATCTGAGGATAATTAAATGCTGTATCTTTTTTCTACCACATTTAAAGCTTCTGTTATGTGCAGAATTCCCCCATGCATGCATTGCTTTATCGATCCTACGTTTTTTCTTTTCATAAAAGTCACTTTCTGTTACTATTGAAGCTTTGAGTTTAAGAACTTTTCTTCAGTCAACAGTCCACCCCCACGGCCCCACCCCACCCCAACCCTATATCATATATTTAAAGGGTTTGCTGACACAGTAGTATCTTAAATATAAGATGCTCAGAAGGCAATATTTGTAGCAGAAAATGCGATATAAATGTTGATAGAACAGAATTATTATGATGGATTACGACTTACCAGCAGAATTCTCTCTCTGGTCTGGCCAGTCCCCCACATGAATTCTGAGGGCTTAATATATTATTACGGAATGATTATGTTTCTTCCTCCAGCCTTATTGACCCCTTTGTTTTTTAAAAAATGCATTTTTAAATAATGTTTTGATCATATTTTAATAAAATAATATTACACGCAAATTTAAAACTTTTTTTTAGACTGTGTTTGAACCATATTATTTGGAAAAATGTATTCTGGAATAGTAGATTGATGTCGAATGTGTTGTTGAAAAAGAAGAAAAAATTATTGATGTGATGGAAAATATTATTTTATTGAATAATGTGTGATTAAAAATGAGTAGAATAACGAGAATAAGAATTTTAATGTGTATCAAATAGTAGTTTATTCTTTAACCTCACATTTCCTATCAATTCACTATTCCAAAATTCTTTTTTTTTTGACAAAAATGGGGCTAAAAAAAAACCCATGGTATACATTGAATAATTGAATAGCAACTGTTGGGCAAGTGTTGCCATTTTAACCATGGGCCGATGATGAATTGGATTACATGTAGCACATGTACATAATAGATTTACATAATGAATTCCGAGTTGAGAACTGTTGTCCAATTTGTTGTCCATTTAAGTAATTATTGAGACATCATTTTAAAATTAATATGTCATATCAAATTGATCCTCATTAACTTTATCGCTAACCCACCAAATTGATGACTGTTAATTTAAAATGATATGTCAATAATTAATTGGATATACAACAACTTAGACAGCTAAAATTGGACAACATATCTCAACTCATGGTTTACGTACCCATAATGTTGGGAGATATGATTGGGCCATAATTTTTCCACCGTATAAAAAAAATTCCTGCTTTTTTTTTGACACCTCATCAGTATCTAAATCGTTACGTACCTGCTTATGTACAAGTAGCATTCATTGGATTATTCTTCATTTGTTGAAGATAAAATTACGGACTCGAACATCGCATACCGAAACACCCGATAATTCGACTTGAGAAATAGAAATTGTCATTTGAGGCTTTAACACTTTTAATAAAGTGTTATTCAAAGGGGTGAACAAAATAATCAAATCAAACCAAATCGAGTGATTCGATTCTGTTATACCAAAAAAAAAATTTATTAATTTTGATTCTTAAAACTGAGAACCACTTAATTCTGGTTCTGGTTATGGTTTAGTTTTAGTTCTAGAACCAAGAATCAATCTTAATATTTAAATTCTATTTATTTATTTATTATTATTATTAGTATTAGTAAATCACAATTCACAACATAAAATTAAAGATTCATTTAAAAATCAGGACAAAAAGGTCATGTACCTTCGGCCTCTCATTTCTTAATGTGGAGACCGAAAACCCTAAATCATTTTGAAGACCCAGACCCTAATTTATTTCTCATTTTTTCTCCTATTTTCAATTTATACACTGACTCTCTCGTAGAAACCAACATCTATAGCAACCATTTACTGTCGCAGGATTTCTGAAATTGAAGTCTCAACCGTCAGTTCTTTTTCCTCCAGTGTTCTCTCTTTTTCCTCAATCAATAATGAAACTAGAACGCACCAAACCAAATTAAAATCAAACGGTTCGATTTCAGTTTTGTTCCATATCTTAAAAAAACTCGTTTGATTCCATTATCAAAAAAATTATTGGTTCATGACCAAAACCAAATGAAACAATGTTCACTCCTAATTGCTCATGAAACGGGTTCAATTTAGATGATATATGTCATTGAATTGTGATGAGATTGGATAGTTAAGATTTATTATTTATATATGATTAAACCCTAAAATCATTTATACAATCTCGCATATCTCTCTCTCTCTCTCTCTCTCTCTCTCTCACTCTCACAGCCACGCCTAAAGCTCCCTCTCTGAAAGAAGTCTTTGTGACTTGGTTTTCTCTCTAGTGATTCTTCTTGCTCACTACCATTGTTGTGCTCGTTCTTTGTGATTGATTTCTTCGTGATAATCTCGTTCTTGGTTAATGAAAATCTTGTCTTCTTTGTGTTTTCAAGGACCGATCCTCTTAGTGTTGGATTATAGGTTATTGGAGAAGAGTGTTGAATGGTATTTGATTTGTAGGAAGAGGGATAAGGAAGCACAGGCATTCCGTAGGAAGGTATTTTGGCATCAAGATAAAGATTTGTTGGGCACGTATTGCCAAACAACCTTAGGGTAATGATAAATCCAATTATTCTTTATTTGTTGAAGATAAAATTATAGACCAGAACATCGCACATCAAAACTCCCGTTGACCTGACCAAGAAATAAAAATTGTCATTCGAGGCTTTAACACTTTTTAATAACATCGAAACTCCCATTCACCCGACCAAGAAATAGAAATTGTCATTCGAGTCTTTAACACTTTAAATAAAGTGTTGCTCATGACAAGTGGATTAAATGAAAGGATAGACCAATAGATTGTGATAAGAATGAGATTTATATGTATATATGATTAAATCCTAAAATCATTTTCACAATCTTTCATTACTCTCTCTAAGTGGTGCCTAAAGCGCTCTCCATAAAAGAATTCGTGATTTTTGGTTCGCTCTAGTGCCTTCTTCTTGCTCTTTTGATCAATTTCTTTGTGATAATCTCATTCTTGGTTATGAATATTGATAATCCCAAAGATGGGCTTATGCCCGAGCTTAAAACCCCGAGGAAACTTTCCTCAGTTTTGAGGTGTTTAGAGGTTGACCTTCTCGGGACATTGTGCTCGGAGGATCATCAGCCCGGTCAGATTTTCGCTATCAGCGTTCCTCATCTGCCAATGCCCCTTCATGCGTCAGCTCTTGTCCAATCCCAATAAGATAGAACCCTACCAGTTGTGCATTACCTCATCCTTACCAAATTATGGCACCAAAGTCCTATCATTATCCAAACATTGGGAGGACACCAAGTCAACTCATGCACGACTCCTAATTATACTCAAACTCATAAGGGTCCCAACGTTGTAGTCCTACTAGGAGACCACCACCTCCCTCTATAAATACATCACTCTTATTCATTATTAAGGTACGTTTTTCACGCACAATTTACACTATATATTCTCTTTCTAACTTAAACATCGGAGGGGCAACGAGGACACACCTCGACGCCTTTGTTTCAGGTATCAGAAGTTCTTGTTCGTGCTCTTTCTCAGACGTTAAGCTCGGATTCCAACATGTGCAATTTTTGGTAGCATCAAATATCTTATCTTCGTGGTTTCAAGAGCCAGTCCTAGTATTGGATTATAGATTATTGGGAAAGAGTGTTGAAGCGTGTTTTGTGTGTAGGATGCGGGCAAAACTGAGCCCTTGTCGTAATAGATATATCCTTGAAGTTGAAATTGCACTTTACAAAGGGGTCGGTTTGATAATGAAATTGAATCTTCAAAAGTGTAGGTAAAAAGCTTACACAATCGTATTCAATTTGAGTTTGCTGTAACAATAAGGTTTTACGTACAATTATGAATGCTAGTTTCTTCTACTGAAAATGAATTGTCCGCTCAAAAAATATGAAGAAACAAAGCTGCTCATCCTACGAAAAAGGGAACAAAATGGTTTGTGCATATGTTACAAGATACGCTAAAATCACAAGGGTGATTTTTTTATGATTTACCTAGTAAGATCATGTCTGAGACTAAAACCTTTACTTTGGAGGCCAAGGAAACGAAGGGGAATCACTCCTCAGTGGAGACGGGGAAGACCCTGTTATTGAATCCCACGAAAGGTTCTCGTCTTGCCTTTGTTTTTTATCCAAGAAGACAGGTCTAGTAAGTTTTCCGGCCACATCGACCTTGCATGTTAACATTGCCACAATCTCAGACATTGGTGGCCTTAAATTCGCATGAGGCTGAAGGCATAGGTGCATAGGAAGGCCACGTGAATTGCCTGCAAAACATCCTTCTCCACAAACCTGTCTCGCATTCTTGGATCTATGAGATCGACCAACTTCGACCGCTCGTATAGCTTCCAGGCCTAGCAACAAAAGTATTGCAGAAAGATAAGTAAATTTGAATTTCACTATGTGATCAGAAAGCAAATCTACATTTAGAAAGTCTTCAAAAGAGCCTACATATTCAGGGAGGTATTGCATTTCTGAGGGCAGAGAAAGATCCGTATTTTTCCTGCAGCTAATAATTTCAAGCACCAACACTCCAAAACTGAATATGTCGGCCTTTTCGGACAATTCTCCTCTAATGGCATACTCAGGCGCAGTGTAACCTCTGCAAACATAATGTATAATATAATGTAAACAAACATATTTCAATTATAACATCAATGTATGCTTTATGAGAAACCAAAAGTGGTAGGCGGCGTAGCTCTTAGAAGACTAAGCTAATCAATTGATGATGCGTCACAAATGTTGACGAACTTATATTCTTCCAACTCCATAATGTTTCTTTCAATTTATGTTCAACTTTATCACAAGCAAGAACTCCATTCTTACACTTTCTATATGCTGAAGTTTTTTCCAACCCTCGACCCAATATATGTAGTTCTTGGTGTTCTTCTAAACTTAGGCATTAGCTTTTCCGGCCTTGTTTGGAAGATATGCATTTCTCCTTCACATTCCCAAGACAAACTAAAAGTTGAGTCAACATGCGCTTTAATTTGCAAACAGAGCCAATATTTAAGCATATGTTTGGTTCATGTTTATGAACTGTTTATGAACACTTAAGTCATTTTTTATCCACACATTTTGAGAGACCCACAAGCACTACTAATTTATCCGCAACTCATTTTTATCTATATATAATTTACACCATTTGTGAACACTTTCCAAACATGCTCTTATATCTGTAGTTTACGGAAGAACACTGAGAAAAATAAACCAAGAAAGAGAAATGTAACATGATTCAGGTGATAAAAACTCTGGGTTTCTTGATAAAAAAACCAACTTATTTCCTGTTACATATTTATCTGTTCTAATTCTTCAGAAACTTCTTTTTGTTGAAGCATGAATATGATCACCATTCTCTGCGTATGAGTGGTATTCTACTTGCACAAGGAAAGGCACTTACAAGGTTCCAGCAAATCTAGAGCTGAGAAAATCTTGACCTTCAGGAAAAAACCTGGCTAGGCCAAAATCTCCAATCCTAGGTTGAAATTTGTCATCCAGGAGAATGTTGCTGGCTTTGATATCCCTGTGTACAATCCTGATGTGTGAATCTTCATGCAGGTATTGCAACCCTCGAGCAATCCCAAGAATTATTTGGAAGCGAGTTGTCCAGTTTAAATATGGTTCACATTTCTCTGCACCACAGAGTAATCAAACCAAAAACCCAAGGCAGTTGTTTAGGAATGTAATCAAATAGCGAACAATGCTTTCATTTATTTCTGGGCAGGATCGTTATCAACAGAAAACTATTATGAGGATAAAAGTGAAGTGTTCTAGCATTGTCTTGTGGCTTCAAATTCTTCAGGACGAGAATAATAATTTATTTCACACATTATCATGTTTCTGTTTCACTAGCTACCCGTGCATGATTTCAAAAGGAAATGACATTGGCTTCAGATTGGAAGGTTCACAGAGGTCACTAACCACATTATCGTTTTGGTAGAGATATTGATGAATTCAATCCCACGTCCCCCCCTCTAACAGTTATTCAGTCTCTAAGCAGTTATAATCATATATCACACATATTATATACAAATATTAGTTATGACTGTCCAATTCTATTTCAACTCCATTTATTTATTTTCTTCCAATAAGCTTCAAAAAGCCCAAGATCAAGCACAGCACAAAATGTTTCGAGTACATGGGCCAACTCAGAGAGAACTATAAATGGTACCATATATGATGAGGTCTAAACTCCTATTCTTCATGTATTCATACACTAGTAGCCTCTGAGCTCCATCAGAGCAACAGCCCAGAAGACGGACCAGGTTCTTGTGCTGTATACTAGTGATCAACCTCGCTTCGGCAAGGAATTCCGATTCTCCTTGTTGTGATTTGTCAAGTGACAACTTCTTTACAGCGATCAACCTCCCATCTTCTAACTTCCCCTATTAAATGATCAAATGGAAAGAGTAATCATATATAAAATATGCATTCTACATGCCAATGAGGTCATTTTTCTAATACTAAATACAATGAGAATATGGAAAGGATAGTCATTTATTCACATGAATTGTAGAAATCTGTAGTGCGCAAGGGTCCCAAATGTTGGATTGCATGAAACCTAATATAAAGGAATCTATGGCATTCATTTTTCTGCATTGTGAGAAATAAAACATAAAGGTCTGAACTCTCTATTGCAAACTACTCTCTATCGATTTTAGTGAAAACAATTAAACAAGCAATGGAAAGCGGAAGTAGCTCCACATTGAGGGCAAACCAGTATAATCTATGTATTGCTTTGCATTTTCCCAATTTACGCTTGCTTTTTATTGCACTCAAGATTCAGATTGGGGACTTAATTCTCGACTCCACAAAGGTGTTACCCATATTTTTAAATTTTTTATTTGAAATAATAATATCTAACAAATAGAACATTCTCCGTATCATTACCATGAAAACTGGTCCGAATCCACCTCTTCCAAGCACGTTCTTCTCTTGGAAATTTTTGGTTGCCTTCTTCAGTGTATGGAAATCATAATAGCTTATCGAGTGAAGATTTCCACTTATGACATCCTTTGCTACTGCAATAGACTAAAAAATTAGATCCCAATGAAGTAATGCAGCAGAATTCACGATGCTATTACGTGATCAAAACTGCAACCTGGTTGCTTCATTGTGCGAGCAATGAACATTTTCAATTTTTCCGGTTTAATAATTTTCCGGAACACAAATATCAAGATGAGAACAATGAGGAGTATGACTATCCCTCCAAGGAAAAAGAATAGAGCCGGTGAAGGCTGACTAGACGTGGTGCTTTGTTCACCAAGTGAGGCTGATGGAGTGATCATTGCATTCACATCCAATGTTCTTGAAACTACATTTCATCAAGGTAAAAAATTTAAAGCTACATAGAAGAATATATCTTTATGAAGAAGGTAATAGGAGATCCAGTAATGCAGCAACTGCATCAAAATATGTAATGGACACAATTTTAACCTCTTTTTCTTTCTTACTAATGTCTATCCAATCCACTTGTAATCAAGAACAATCCTTGGTATTTTTATATGGTTATTTCGAAGATCCTGTCACTATGTGTGAAAGAGCAATGCGGCTATGGACATCTGTCCATTAATCATACATTGAAAAAATTGATAAATTACTGGAAATACTATTTGGTTTAAGGCCCATTCTAATATTTCAACAGCAGCAACAATCTAAACCTTATTCTCAATGAACATTGAGGCTGAAAACATAAGTTCTCTGTTCCCTCGAACATACTCTGATTAATCCAAAAATTCGAAAACCAATTCGATACATAGAATTCAAAAATCGAAAAAAAGTGATTTTACACTTGTATTCCATCAAAATTATTCACTTAATATTTAAAAGGTTCATTTTTTTTATTGCCTCACAGTTTAAACACACACAGATATAATTCAGAGTGGAAATAAAAACCCGGTCATCATACATACCATCGAGTGCTAAACGAGGCATTTTCCTCAAAAATATCTACAGCAATAAGCAAACTTCTTTTCTTTCTCCGTAGAATGGAGAAAAAAGGTATTGCATTCAGCCACAGCCGTCCCAGTATGCGTATAGGATTAAGAAGATTATAGAAATAATCGAAATTCGAAAGCGAAGGATTTCGGAGAGTCCAAGGTGTAAATATTTTGAGTGAGATTTCCAGTTAAGCGCCATTAAACGATGGACAAAACACTACGCGTCTTCTCTTCTACGGGCGCGGGGCGGCTGAATTAATAACACCTTTATTTTTATTTTTCAATACAAGCCTGGGGAATTTGGCCATTTAGTTTAGTTGGACAATGTATTTGATTAAATGACCTTTAACTAATAATAAAAGTAAAAAAATAAAGCAAAATATTTTAGTTGGCAAAATTCTCCTTCAATTATCAACTCAAAACCCCTCAATCTTCCTCATTTCATCCTGTCATTTCTTCTCCAAATTCACATTAAAACCCTAATTTCTATTTGTTTGAAAACAACATCTTCTTGAATTTTAGATCCTCAAAATTACAATCTCCCATTTTATTCTCTTCAATCATCGTTCTTGCTACCAAAAAATCGTGTTCTTTATTATATTCTTCACTTATTTTGGGCATCTTTCCGACGACACCCATGGTCGCGCACCACTATCAGTGGATAGCACTCACCCAGACGACGAACACCATGACTTAACATTGACCAATAATGCACCAATTCGATCTGCTGTTGCTCAAAAAAGTCCACCGTCGCGATGCCAAATCTGCCAATTT
>CAIGRS010202341.1:0-12198 GCA_903798395.1 Fraxinus floribunda | reverse complement strand
ATCAAACATTGAGTTTTACCTTCGAAATGAAATATAACACAAATTAGGTAATATTTTATTCAAAGAACGGTAAAATATCATCATTTAGGACCTCGAATAAGTGTAGAAACTACACTTATCAGGGAGGCTGCAATGAAAGTTGCATACTTGGATAGACGGTCTACCACGACGATGATGGTGCTAAAATTTCCAACCTTTGGCAAACTAGTAATGTAGTCCATCGATACACTCTCGAATGGTCTAGTTTAGATAGAAAGGAGCACCAGCAAGCCTTTTTTTTATGATCTGACTTATCTTACTGACAAACAATGTAAGTTTTTATATAAGTTGTAATGTCATCCCACATTTGAGGTCAGTAGTATGCACGTTGCAGCAGTGCAAAAGTTCGTTCCTCTCTAGGATGCTCTTCCCAAATTGTGTCGTGGCATTCCGTGATTAGTAATATTCTCAGATCTCCACCCTCAGGGACATAAAGGCGGTCTCCCTTTGTTTTCACTAGGCCCTCCTTGAGCCAGAACTGATGGGTTTTGCCCTGCTTGATGAGGTCGACCAAATATTGAGTAGCCGAGTCCTTATCCAAAAGTGCCCGAATTTGGTCCCTTGTATTTGTAGTAACTATTCTCCCTGAAAGAGCAGCCATAGAATAGATGGTGGCTAGGTCGGCCCGGTGACTAAGAGCATCAGCAACATGTTTGCTAGATCCAGGACGATACTCTAGCATAAAATTGAACACTGAAAGAAGTTTAGCTAACGAGTCTGTTTGCTTGATAGTTTTGGTTGTGACATAAAATGACTAACCGCAGTGTTATCTATTTTCATAATAGATGGAGACCCAAGCAATTAGTGATGTCATCCCCTAAGGCAATGAACTACCACCAACAACTCCTTTTCGTGCGCCGGGTAACAACATTTTGCCGAATTCAACTTTTTGCTCTCATACGCTATCGGATGTCATTCTTGTATAAGGACTCCACCAAGTGCAAAGTCTAAGGTATCAGTATGTACTTCGAAAGGTTTAGTCATATCCGATAAGTCTAACAACGGGTTCGTCCACATTGCTTATCCTTTTTTGACATATCTCGAATATTCAACATATTTCCTGAAAATGCTTTCACGTACTCCCTGATGGAGCTTGTGTGTTTCCATTCAGTGTTATGTAAGCATTTTTTTTTTTTTATGGAAGTCACAAATTTAATGAGAAAGTAAATCATATGTTTATCAGAGGTTGATTGAAAAATGTAGAGGATCGAAAAGTTGAATCGGGACATCAAAGTCCTCAACTTTTTCATATTATTTTTAAATCTTTAACCTTTTCTATTATATTCTTATTATTCATTATATTACTTAGCTTATCTTATCTTGGTGACGATTTTCATTGTTAGTCAGACAAAAAAAATAAAAAAATAAAAATTTCCCCTTGTAGGTTTAAGTAAGCAAAAAGAAACAAATAAAAAATAAGTACTGTCATTCATTTTAAACACGTTAACAAAATCTAAATAATATTGAATGTTTGGCTTTCATTTTGGCGTGACTTAAAAAATTGATAAAAATCTAAGTTAAAATAAAAAATAAATTTTAGTTCATAGAACGACATTTTTTTATTTTTGTTCAACCACACATTTTATTATTATTTTTATCAAAATCTATTTAAAAATTGATTTCTAACTGAATCAAATAGGGGATCAGTATATTAATGATAATAAGAAGTACTCTTTTACTACTTTTCTGGGATTTTATGAAATAGAGTTCACTTAAAGATTGAAATACAAATTTTTATTACTCTTTTTCTTGTTCATACATTTTGAAAAGCCAAAATTGAGTTGGTGACGTGTCAAAATTAGTTGCATTATTTGATTAAACATTTTGAGACCAAGGCATTTAAACATTTGAGAGAATGGCATGGGGAGTTAGGGACGTCATAGTCTCTAGTCAATCAAATCATTTTCTTACCAATCTTGGAGAATGTTACAATTACATGTGTCATGTGGTATTGAATGAAATTGAATGCCAAAGAGGAAATGAAAAACCATTTAAGCTTTTCTCCATGTGCAAGATGTTAATGCAAAGGTTAAATAGCACAAAACGTCAATATCTTTGGGGTTGATTTCGGAAAACATAGGAACCTTTTATTTCTTGACATTTATACCCTTACCTTTAAGGTTTTGTGCGCTGGACGTCCTTCCATTCACATTCTATCCAATTTTCGGTCCATTAAATACAAAAAATAATTTTTTCTACCAATATATAAGGATAAAATAGTCATCTCCATTTGAAACCTTAAATTTACTACTATCCGTGAAAGACCTATACACTTCCATGGGCATTCGCCCAACTTCCTTCAACTCCAAGCTCTCCAGGTCCAGCCTCAATATCAAGATGGTTGTGCATGAGCTGTGGAGAGAAAACGAGCTTTTTAACCCTCCAACCATGTAAACTTTCTTGTCATTCCTGGCCTTCACTAATCGTGGCCGCTTAAAAACGCCAAATATGTTGCTCCACTGCTTTTTCTCCACCCGTACCCACTGCTTCGTTTTCTCCATATCTGTGATTTTCGTCTTAGATATAGCCCACTGTGACCTCCACGACGACCCGGCATCAAACAATGCCACAATAGAATCGGATACGATAACAGGGCTCCAAGGCTTTGATGGTAAATTCGAGGTAAACTTGAGCCAATTACTCGAGACACCACCACAATTCACATCCCCATTTTAAAGTGATTACTTTCAGAATAATACAGAATGGCAAGCTTTGTAAGAACAAAGACTATACCCGAACCAACTAAGACAGAGCCGTGGCGAGACCAAGCCTAACCGAGCTGTGAGAGGATTTTAAACTGGCGCGTCAGAGGGTTACAAACCACAAGGGACTTTTGGGAAGAATTCTTCACATGGGCAGTATTATAATTTCGCAAAGGGGTAGAGCAGCCCAGAGATACAGTAGCCTATATGAGGAAATAATCGGATGGAGAGAAGAAAACGGAAGGAAAGAAAGAGAGAATCTGAGCCACTGCTTCAACGCAGGGTCAAAGGCATGGAGGTTGGGAAAGGGAAAAATGTCGCGATCAGAAGTCTTGAGGGCGAGAAGGGAGAGGGAGGTGGATTGGGTGGATAGAAGGTCGCGAAATGATGGTGAGGAGAGGGCTTTGCAGACACACTTGCAGGCGGCGATTTGATGGAGGGGTAGTTGGAAAAAGATCTAGTGGATGGTTTCTTCCGGCAAACGATTGAGAGGAGAGGAGTCCATCGGATCTTTGGTCGGCGACAATGGACGGAGTATCTGAGGTCTATTGGCTCGTAGACAGAGAAAGCTGTTAACGACCTCAATCTTGATCCAGACCACAGTTATGCTTATTTGGACCATATACATTTTTAGTTGAACTCTAATTCTATCGTGTTCTGGTTAAGTTATTCTACATTACAGCATGTTTGGCTATTTTAAAGGGTGATGACTATTTTATTCTTGTATATTGGTAGAAAAAATATTTTTGTATTTAATGGACAGAAAATTGGACGGAAGGACGTCCGACGCACAAAACTTAAAGGTAAGGGTATAAATGCCAAAAAAATGAAAGGTATGGATATTTTCCGAAATCAATTCCAAAAGTAGGGACGTTTTGTGCTATTTAGCCTAATGCAAACATATATAGTATTTAACTTAATGACGTGTTAATTGACATATTAGGTTGAACTAATTAACTGATAAATTATAATACACCAGTTTTTCGTGTATTCATTAAAAAATTTTAAGTATTTCAAGTCTGCGTATTTAATAAAATACTGAGTATGCAGCAACTATTGATATTACACGCACATAATGTTACATAAAACTCTCTTAACGTGTAGAATTTGGCAACATTAAACATAATTACTAATGAAAAAAAGTTAGAATCTTGTTATAGTACTGTCCATTAAACATGAACTTCTGAATCCACGTTTAATTATGTAGACAATAATACATATTGAAAAGCGAAACTAAACTAGAGAGAGAATATAAAAGTGATTGCAAGCATCAAAAGATTTGTTCGTATTCTTGATTGTTATCAACTATATCAGCAATGGTGAGCTTCTCCTTGTTGAGGAAGAGATCTTGAAGATTGCAAGGCCAGACCGAGGCCGAGGGGCCATCCCAAAGAGCTTTAGCAAACTGTTCATGAATCCTTTCAGTCGGATGAAAAGAATCCCACCATACATACTCATTTGCATTTTCGCATAACTCGTATGTGGTTAACTTCTTTGTGCCTCCACATGTGAAAACTCCTCCATAAGGTCCCGTTCCACAGCAAGCATTCACTCCTTCTTTGAAACCTATATATATGTCGAATTCAATAGAGAAAATTATTTTCATTAGCATAAAATATAATGTATATTCATCTACGAGAGAGAGAGAGAGAGAGAGAGAGAGAGAGAGAGAGAGAGAGAGAGAGAGAGAGAGAGAGAGAGAAAGGATATATATCCCAACTTCTATCACGAGGACCATTTCAGTGAATAGAATGCATTGATTAGTTGCATAAAGTTTCCATCAGTTCGAGGGGGACGATAGGTGATATATAGCATGGTGAAAATTATGTTATACACAATTGCCGATGAAGTTAATATTGTTGGAAGACCTCAATATACAAGTCAAACGTCAAACTAGAAATACATTTATTGTTTCCACTCATCATATGTCCAAAAAAAAAAAAAAGCAATTTGATTTACTTAACCCTAAAAGCTAGTTTACATACCGTAGTTGGAGGGATTGTTCATTCGATCTTGAATCCAATTATAAAAATCTGAGTTGCAGTACTTGAAATCTTTCAACATGTATTCAAGGTTTTTCAGGACAGTCTTGAGGGCATTATTATGTGCCATTGCTAGAGCATTTGCTTGCTCAAAACACCCTCCATCAGCTTTAGGATTCATAGCTCTCAAAACAGGCAAGCACCCCAAAGGTGACAAGCTCAAAAACCCAAATTTCCTGGCGCCTTTTTCGTACAATTCCTAGAAATCAAAGACAGCATAATTTTCTGATTGAACTATTTTAGGTGAACTTTCTCTAAGAACAACAAAACACTTTAAAAAATTATCCAAACATATTCAAAAGCAATTTCGTATTCTCAAAAGCACCTTTTGGCTTTTTTAAAAACCCTGCCAAAGGGGCCCATAGTTATTGCAGATAAAAACTCACTTGAATTGCCTTTGTCAAGTTTCCCATGACCATGCCCGCATATTCTTCTGGATGGTGTAGTTCTTGCATCTTGGGGTTACCAAAATACCCTCCTAAATAATCATTACTTCCCATGCTAATGAAATAAACTGCATTTGATATGAGTTCTTCTGCATTGGCAGTTCCCAGTTTGTCCTTTAACAATTTTTGCACTTGTTCAAAGTAGTTTAATTGTGTCTCAAGATCAATGGCCTGTTAATTACTTCAGAATTAAGAACAAGAAATTTATGTACAAGTTTTTAGTATATGATCAGTGATTAAAATTCCTAACCAAACCCTGATTTGTGGTTGAAAGAATTCCAGCTCCCCCAGAGGCAAAGTTAACTCCATGGCCATAATCAGCAGAGGGTTCCAAGTATGGAGGAATTAGTGGCAAGCTTGCAAATTCAGCTGTCAAAAACTTCTTATAGTTAATTTTTGGGGGTAAATTTCATTTGACATCACTGAATCTTCAGCAATATTTCATATTCAGACAACGTTTCCAAGCATGGAGAAATTTCACCACTCCGTCATCTAATGTGTCACATAAATTGCTTTTTCGATAGCCATATTGCAAAGTCCGCATAATTGCTCTTAATATGTCAACTTACCATGTTATAAAAGTGCTAAAAAAACACACCTTTTAACCTTTTAGTCTAAAGACATTAATGATATAACCTTCATTTTATTATTTTGATTTCTAGATTGCAAATTAAACATGGAACTAATACAGTAGTGATCTAATTGTGACAGATTAAACATGGAACTAATACTTTTTAAAAGTAAAAAGCAAAAGTACAATGGATATACCAAGGAAGTCTACGATGATGCGACCATTGGAGAAGCGACCAGTCGGATCCCTGAAGAAACCGTTGTGACCATAAGGCTTGTAATTAGCCTGGTTCTCAGGTATGGTTTTGATGTGGTTATTGTTTCCAGGATCAACAGATGAATCTCCAAAGATGAAGAAGGCACTACTGTGTGATATTTCTGCTGAAACAGAAACAATTTTGAACAAAATTAGGCCTCTAAGTAGCAATAGGAAATACCTCGTCATCATGGCTAATTGATTATCCAACTCTTGAATGGATTAGTCCTTTAATATATAACTTGATTTGTATTATTGTGCAACGGCGATTTTACCAATGTATGTTGATTAAACTATGTTGAAACTTAGGTTTTGATGACCAAACTTTGAAATTGTCAGCCATATTTGTTTGAATGTTTGGACATTATAAAAATACTATTAGCATTGTTACATATTTCTGAAAAAATTTAGACTAATTTAGAAAGCAAGAAAAGTCTAAAAGTTATAAGAATTATCTAGAATTTACTAGAGATTCTTGAGAGCAAGCAAAATCAAAATATAAAATAATGAAAATATGAGAAAATTTTAAAATTCCTTAAGAACCAAGTAAGATAAAATAACGAAAAAATAAGAATTTTCTAGAAGCAAGCCACCGGCTTTTGTATGCTATAATAAGGGTTGTCACTT
Source organism: Fraxinus floribunda (assembly GCA_903798395.1). Classification (NCBI taxonomy): domain Eukaryota; kingdom Viridiplantae; phylum Streptophyta; class Magnoliopsida; order Lamiales; family Oleaceae; genus Fraxinus; species Fraxinus floribunda. The sequence continues at coordinate 5,516 of CAIGRS010202341.1, read as the reverse complement.
CAACTGTTGTGTGTAAAAGTCTAAAGCATTATCATTGTAAAAGTCTCCGGCCATTGTAAAATTCTATTTTTCAATAAATTAAATTTTTCTCCTTCAATCATCTTGTCTAATTAAAATTACTCCCTATTATTTTTATCCTACAAAATATATTTCACATAAACCACCAAATCTTTCTGATCTAATTTACTTATTTCTTCTGCCAAGTATAAAATAACTTCAATGGTCTCCGAGCTTTGTTCGATTGATATTTGGGCGAAAGCATATATTATGGCTGACGATTTTCGTTAATCAATTCTTATCCCAACATTTAATGGAAACGACTATGATTTGTGGTTTATTAAAATGAAGACCTACTTTTGTGAACAAAATTTATGGGATGTCATCAATGATAGGTTTACTAATACACATGACATTTCCACTCCAACTGCTGCAAAAAAGAAGAAACTTAAAGAGAATCAACAAAAAGATTTTCAGCATTACATGCTCTACAAATAAGCTTGACATACACTTATTTTCTGAAAATTATGGGAGTTAAAATGGCAAAAGAAGTTTGGGGTAAGCTAAAGGAGGAGTTCTACTACAGTGACAAGGTACATACTTGCCGTCTTCAAACTTTAAGAAAGAATTTTGAAAATCTAAAAATGAATGATTCTGAAACCGAAAGATTATTATTCAAAAATAGACAACTAAGATCTTATGGAGATAATGTTCCTGAAAAGAAAGTTTTTTGAAAGATTTTAATTACCTGCACACAAAAAAATTATGATCCAATTATTACAGCTATTGAGGAGTTTAAAGACATAGATAAATTAACAACTGCATAATTAATGGGTTCACTGAAAGCTCATGAAAAAAATAGTAGAAAGGTGTTATGAAATTAACATAGAAAACGTTTTTCAATCTAAAGTTAATATGCGCTTTCAGAAATCTAAGGAAGGTGGGAGAGAATTTAAAGAAAAATCTAAAAATAAAGAAACTCAAGGAAAAGAAATTGATAATAATGGCAAGCATCCTCCATGTAGCGTTTGCAAAAGAAAAAGCCATTTAGACAAGGACTGTTGGTTTAAAGAAAAACCACGGTGTCGTAACTGTAAAAAAATTTGAACATGAAAAAAAAATTGTCGTTTTAAACAAAATTATCAAGCTAATTTCTTTGAAGAAAATGATGTAGGAGGAATTCTATTTTATACCTCCAACAAGGATGTATTTGAAGAGAAATTAGATGCGTGATATCTAGACCGTGACAATAGTAATCACATGATAAAAGATGAAAGTATTTTCTACAATATTGATAAAATAAATATAAAAATAAAAATTGACAATGAAAATTTCATAGAGGCAATAGACAAAGACATTATTGTCGTTGATACAAAAAATGGCAAGAGATACATTAATAAAGTTCTCTTGATCCCTACATTAGATCAAAATCTACTAAGTATAGGTCAAATGATGGAAAAATGATATACTTTACATTTTGAATGGGATTCTTGCACGATCCATGACAAGAAAGATAAATTCCTTGTAATTGCAAAAGTCAAAAAGTGAGATAAAAGAAGTGGAGGAGTCATGGCTGTGGCACATGAGGTTTGGACATTTTCATTTCCACAGGTTGAAGATCCTTCAGCAAAAGAGCACGATGAGAGATTTACCAATCATAAAGGAGATTAAAGAAGTTTGTGAAGGATGTTTGCTCGGGAAACAACACTATCAACCATTTTCGTCTGAAAATCTTAGATAGCTAAAGAGTCGTTGGAGCTGATACATACTGATATATGCAGTCCGATGCGTACTCCATCACATGAGCAAAACATGTAATCCATTCTCTTTATAGATGGTTACACTAGAATGACATACATATACTTTTTGCATGAGAAATCCCAAGTTTTTGAGTTTTTCAAAAAGTTCAAAAGCTATATCGATAAGCAAAGTGGTCGCAATATCAAGATAATCAAATGCAACAGAGGTAAAGAATATACGTCAAATGAATTCAACAAGTTTTGTGCGATGAAGGAATGTAGCATCAACTCATCGTTGGATACGTACCTAAATAAAATGGCGTATAAAAATAAAAAGAATAGAACAGTAATGAAGATAGCTAGAGCTATGTCAATCGAGAGGTTTTCCAAAAACCTCTTGGGCAGAAGCAATAAACATTGCAGTCTACTTATTAAATCGATGTCCGATCAAAGTGGTGCAAAACAAAACACCAGTTGAAACATGGAGTGGACGAAAACCATCAGCAAAGTATCTAAGAGTTTTCGGCTGCATATACTACACACATATTCCACAAGAAAAAAGAGATAAGCTCGACGAGAAAATAAGAAGATGAATCTTCCTATGTTATAGCACTCAACCTAAAGGCTATTGAGTCTATAACCTGAGAACAAAGAAGCTAATTATAAGTCGGGACGTTAAGTTTGATGAAGATGCCGCTTACAATTGGGAGACTGGTCAAATAGAAAAAAAAAAGCTATCAGCATCCTAACACAACCACAAAATAAAGGGTGACGTTGAGGGGAACAATCAACCAGATTTCCTATAGCAAGCAATGATAGAAAAACCATTTGACTCACCAAAATCTTCGCCAAGAAAAATTTGAAAATTATCAGAAATATATTAAAGCTGTAATTGATAATTGTAGAACTAAACTCAAAAGCTATTAAGCAGATTTAAAACAACTAGAATGGAGAAAAGTTATGGACGAATAAATCAAAATGATCGAGAAAAACGACATTGGGAAACTTGTAGATCTTTCTCAATATAAAGAAGTATATGAATTAAATGGGTCTACAAAACAAAGCTTAATGCCAATGGCTCAATCCAAAAACATAAAGCAAGATAAGTTGCCAAAGGATACTCACAACAATTTGGTATCGACTACGATGAAACATTTGCTTCAGTTGTACGTCTCGACACTATAAAGGTGCTAATTTCACTAGCCGGTAGAAGAAGTGGAAGATTTACCAGCTAGACATCAAATTAGCATTTCTTAATGGCTATCTTCAAGAAGAAATTTATGTTGAGCAACATCAAGGGTACACGGTTCAAGGTAAAGAAGATAAAGTTCTCAAACTAAAGAAGGTACTATATGGATTAAAGTAAGCTCCACGAGCGTGGTACAGTAGAATAGACAATTACTTCACTGTGTATGGTCAAGAGGAGCCAAAGTGAACCAACTTTATACGTCAAAAATCAAGGTACAAATAGTACACTTATGATATCTGTATATGTTGATGATCTTATCTATACAGTGAACGATGAAAGGATGATTGAGAAATTCAAGAAAGGCACGATGAAAACATTCGAGATGACTGATCTGGGATTGATGCACTACTTTCTTGGAATCGAGATAACTTAACCTGAAGATGGGGTCTTCATTGCTCAAAAGAAGTATACCGGTAATCTTATAAATAAATTCAAGATGTAAGGTTTCAAGACTATAGAAACACCTCTGAATAGCAATAAATCACACAAAAATAGACAATTAAAAATTTTGAAACTGACTGGAAGTTTACTATATCTCATAATTATAAGGCCAAACATTGTGTATGCAACCAGCCTACTTTCAAGATATGCAAATTCTAAGTCAAGTTCACTATGAAGTTGTAAAGCGGATACTAAGATACCTCCAAAAAACAAAAGACTGTGGAATATAGTATCAGTCTACGCCTTACTCAAGACTACTTGGGTATACTGATAATGATTAGGCAGGATCGGTGGATGGTATGAAAAATACATCATGTTATGCATTCACACTAGGTTTTGGAATATTCTCTTGGGCATCAAAGAAACAACAAAAGGTTGCACAATCATCAGCTAAAGTAGAGAATATTGTAGCAGCATTAGCAACGAGCCAAGCTATATGTTAAAGCGCATACTTGAAGATATGGGAAAGCCACAAGATAAAGTTATAGAGATTTACTGCGATAGCAAGTCTGTAATAGCAATGGCCAAGAATCTCATATTTCACAATAGAACCAATCACATTGGCATCAAATATCACTTTATCAAGGAAGTTGAAACAAACTTAGAGATAGAGCTCTAACATTGCAAGACTGAATAACAATTAGCAGATATATTTATGAAGACGATACCACAAGCAAAATTTGAATTACTACGAGAAATTATTAGAGTTACCAAAATATGTGCCAAGGATGAGTATTAGCATTGCTGCATATTTCATGATTTTTCTAGACTAACTTGGGAAACAAGAAAAGTTTAGGGGTTATAAGAATTATTTAGAATTCATTAGAGATTCTTTGGAAGCAAGCAAAATCAAAATATAAAATAATTAAAATATCAAAAAATTCTAAAATTCCTTAAGGATCAAGTAAGATAAAATAATGAAAAATAAGAATTTCTAAATGCAAGCCACCGACTTCGTATGCTAAAAATAGGGGTTGCCACTTCAATTGTTTTGTGTGGAAGTCTAAAACGATTGCCATTGTAAAAGTTTGCTAACATTATAAAATTCTATTTTTCAATAAATTAATTTTTTCTCTTTCAATTATCTTGTCCAATTTAAAATCACTCCCTACTATTTTTATCCTACAAAATATATTTCACAAAAATCACCAAACATTTCCAATCTAATTTACTTATTTCTCCTACCAATTATAAAATATCATCAAATACATATATCACATTACAGCTAACTGAGGTGTCAAATGTGTTAAGAATTAAATTAAAGTATACTTACTCAATTGAACAAAATTGAAGTCTAATTACCTTATCGAAATAGAATGATAATATAGTTATCATGAATGAATTTTTTTCGATGGGCATGACAGTGATAGGAATGTAAAATACACATTTTACATCTTTATTTAATGCGCTCATACTATTTTATGCTTAAATGTACTTAGTATTATTATATTTTGGTTTAGGTGACAATTCTATGGATATGTCATAATTTGGAAGAAATAGGTGAAAATAGATCAAAATTGACGAAAGTGAAAGTTCAGGGACTAAAGTGAAAATATCCAAAAGTTGTATCGAACCTCATGATGAAGATTTGAGAGTGTTAGAGGCTAATTAGATGAATAAAGGAGTCAAAGGGATGAAATATAGCCAAGACATTATCATATATCAACTTTCAAGCTAAAAAGTTTTGCATTGATTTTCAGTCCCATATTGAAACCCATTTTTGACATAGAAAATAATCGAATTNCTTTGAGTTAGATTTTCAACGCATCTTGAATCATCTTAATCAGATATCGGTGTTGAAAGATATGAGCAAAACATTGAAGGCTATTCAGCTGTACACTAGGCGCCCGCCCAGGCGCTCGCCCAACCATCAGAATGATTAACAGCAACCATTTTGTTTGCCTGGGCGGCCGCACCATTTCTTACTGGGTGCTCGCCCAGGCTAAATCAGGGAAAAAATTTTGGTTCCGATTTTAAGTCAACTACATATGAAAACAACTATAAATACATATTTTAAAACCCCATAACACAACCAGAACGTAGAGAACGATTCCAAACTCCATTCTTCTCTATTTTTCTCTTAAATTCAT